>CAIGRK010303045.1:0-10246 GCA_903798315.1 Fraxinus greggii | reverse complement strand
TTTTGTCCTAGTTATGGCACGAATGATAAGAACCCCCACAAGGATAGAAGTTTGTGGTTTCACACGGAAGCGGGACATGTTATTGGGATTTTATTATAATTATTGTATGCATCTGCTCCATAGCCTCGAGCAACATCTTGATCTGCTAGACTGTATTATTGAGATGTACACCATGGCATAAGGGATAAGTTGAAGATACAGAAAATTCTATGAAACTGTTCTAGAACCTTGGGCTTCAATCATGTTGAAGAGGACCTTAACCATATATCAGAGATCTCGGGATTAGATACAACAGAAGCCAACAAACTCCATTGATTCTAGGAATTCTCATGTGATAATGATAATGCTTTTAAACTCCTGTAAATCACAGCAAATCATTGCTAAAATATAGTAGATTAGTTTCAATAGGCTTCTATATAATGTAAATTATTCCTTTGATAATAGACAACAGAAATTATTCAAACTTTATCTTCTCCCAATTCATCTAAATCTTCTGATTCACATGATATCATCTATCCTACCTTCAATTCTTCCTCTGTCGTTAATATTACCAAACTCAATAGAAACAACTACTCATTTGGAAAGCTCAGATGCTCCCTTATCTCAAAGGTCAGGAGGTATTCGGTTATGTTGATGGTAATATTAAACATCCTTCAAAAACTCTTCCTGCTGATAATGACACATCTATACCAAATCCCCAGTATGCTGCTTGGTCCAAACAAGACAACCTCATTCTTAGTGCTATCAATTCATCCTTCACAGATGAAGTCCTTGCTCCAGTCTACCAAGCTTCTTCCTCCAGCTCGGTTTGGGTTGCTCTTGAAACTTGTTTTGCCTCTCAGTCTCATGCAAAATCCGTACAGGTTCGATCACAACTAGCCTCCACTCGCAAGGGTAACTCTACTGCCACGGAGTACTTTATGTCCATCAAAAAATTAACGGATAAGCTCGCTATTGCTGGACAAGATTGTGACGATATAATAACCTATGTACTTGCTGGCCTTAGCACCGAGTATGATTCTCTGGTTACGTTGATCTCATCTCCCGAAGACACTACTCTTAAAGAGTTATATTCACTGCTCCTTACCGCTGAAGCTAGAATCAACCATAACAACCAAGCTCTCGTTCTTCCAAATGCCTCAACCAACATTGCTACCCGTTAGTAAACCTACAACAATAATGGTCATGGTCATTGCAATTTCAATCAAAATCATAACCGAGGATGTGGACGTTCTAATGGTCGAGGTCGTGGCTTCACCAACTCCAACTACAGTCGAAGCTCTTTCTCAGGTGGTAACAATTCCACCCTCTGGTGCTAGCTCTGTGAAAGACCTGGCCATACAGTTCACAAATGCTACTACAGGTTTGATATAACCTATATTGCTCCATCAACTCCTAGGCCAATCCAGGCTAACTATGCTTCAGCCTCCAACGCCAATCAAAACTGGCATTCCGACTCGGGCGCCACCCACCACATGACTGCTGATGTTAATAACCTCACATTACAATCCAAAGAATACAATGGTGTTAACCAGATTCAAGTGGGAAATGGGACAGGTTTTGATATCTCTCATATTGGTTCTGTCTCTTTAAATACTCCTAAATCGTTTCTTCTCAACCACATTCTAGTTGTTCCTTCAATTACTAAAAATCTTCTTTCAGTTCAAAAATTTGCTAATGATAACAATGTGTTTTTTGAATTTCATGGAAACTATTTTGTCATAAAGGACTATTTGGGGAACGTCCAGCATAGAGGCTATGTTCAAGAAAGCCTCTACTATTTTTCGCAGCCTTAACAACCACGTCCTGCTTCCGCCTATTTTGGTGCTCGTATTTCGATAGTAGATTGGCATTAACGCTTGGGACATATTTCTTATCCTATTGTTCAACATGTCCTTTGCTCAAATAAAATCCCTGTTGCTACAAATAAGAGACAGAATGTATGTCATGACTGTCAATTGGCAAAAAGCCATAAATTGCCTTTTTATCAGTCTCATATTACAGCTACTCGGCCTCTAGAATTGCTTTACACTGATGTCTGGGGGCCATTTGCTGAAGTTTCTACTTATGGATTTCGTTATTATGTCTGTTTTCTTGATGATTATACAAAGTTCATTTGGCTATTTCCTTTAAAATTGAAACGGATGTTGAATTTATTTATTCCTTTTCAAAAAGATGGTGGAATGTCAATTTGATACCACCATTAAATCAATAAAAACTGATTGGGGAGGTGAATATCGACGTTTAAATAGTTTTTTTAAAACCATTGGAATTCAACGTCGACTTGCTTGTCCACACAGTCATGAACAAATGGGTGCAATAGAAAGACGACATCGTCAAATAGTTGAAATGGGTCTAGCTCTTTCAGCTCATTCTAACCTTCCACGACAATTTTGGGAAGACGCTTTTCTAACTGCCACTTATATAATTATTTTTTTCCCAACAAAAATTTTGAATCAAAAATCACCCTTTGAAATGGTTTATAAACGAAGACCAGATTAGAATTTCTTACATGTGTTTAGATGTGCATGTTGGCCGAATTTACGACCTTATAATCATCAAAAAATTGATTTTCGATCCAAAACTTGCATATTTATTGGTTATAGTCCTTGTCATCAGGGTTACAAATGTCTTGATCTAGCAACAGGAAAAATTTTTGTCTCACGTTATGTTATTTTTTATGAAACTTTCTTTCCATACACAAACACAACTCTCTCGCAAAAAGCCTCATCTTCCACTCATACCTTTCTTCCTACTAATCTTAGTCAAAATCAATCCTCTTGCCCTCCTATTTTGTCTCGTACAGGTAATCAATCCTGTCTACAGGACACACTTGGATCGACCTCCGCACCATTGGCAGTTTAAAATGTTCCTACAACTATACGTGGTCAAAGATCCCTTGATTTAATTCAAGGATCATTACCTGTTGTGACTTCTACTGATACAATGGTTGACACTGCACCTCCAGTCCAACAAGAGCCCATTTCTACCCATCAAATGGTAACCAGATCAAAGACCGACTCTCTTAAGCCTAAGAAAACACCAGTTGATCACGTTCGTTACCCACAGCCAAAGGCTTTTATTGCATTTCAAACATCAGTTCAGTCGGAACCAACTTGTTACTCGGAGGGCGTCAAATCTTCTGAGTGGAGATCAGGAATGAACAATGAATTTGATGCTCTTAATCGAAACCAGACATGGACCTTAGTGCCACCTATATCCAATGTCAACATCATAGGTTGCAAGTGGGTGTATCGCATCAAACGTCGTGCTGATGGGCAAATTGAATGATTTAAAGCTCGCCTAGCTGCAAAAGGCTATCATCAACATGAAGGGGTTGATTTTCATGAGACTTTTAGCCCAATTGTAAAACCAGTTACCATTCGTTTGGTTCTCTCCATTGCCGTTACAATAACTGGTGTATCAAACAAATAGACGTTCAGAATGCTTTTCTCCATGGACTACTTGATGATGATGTTTATATGAGTCAGCCCTCAGGTTATGTTCATTCTGATTATCCCAATTATTTGTGCAAATTAAATAAAAGTCTTTATGGCTTACGTCAGGAGCCATGGGCGCGGTTCTCACGCTTGACGGATCTACTTCTAAGATTAGGTTTCGTATCTTCAAAGGCTGACACATCTCTATATATTCTACACAAAGCCAATTTGCAGTTATTCTTTCTTATTTACGTTGATGATATTATCGTCACGGGATCTGTAGAATCAGAAGTATATAAAGTAATACAGGCCTTGTCTTATACTTTTCCAGTTAAAGAACTTGGTGACCTCTCTTATTTTCTTGGGATTGAGGCCTTACGTACATTAGATGGTTAATTTCTTACACAGAGAAAATATATTCTTGACCTACTCCAACGTACTGATCTTGACAAAGCTAAGCCATGTACTACGCCAATGGCTTCCACCAGTCGTCTCTCAAATATGATGGTACCGAGCTTGACAATACTTTTCTCTACAGAAGCATAGTTGGTGGTCTACAATATTTGAGCTTTACACATCTAGACATAGCTTATGCTCTTCATAAAGTTAGCAAATACATGTATTCCCCACGGGATACTCACTGGGCTGCTGTAAAGTGTATCTTACGCATCTAAAAAACACCATCTCAGATGGCTTATTTCTATCCAAACGATCAGCTCATGCCTTGCATACATTTTTCGATGCAGATTGGGCATCTGACCAAGGTGATTGACGTTCTGTAGGGGCCTATTATATTTTCCACGGGGATAACCCCATCAGCTGGTCTTGTAAACAACAACAGACAATAGCAAAGAGTAGCACCGAAGCTGAATACAAGGCTGTCTCTACCGCTGCTACAGAGGTTCAATGGATTCAGTCCTTACTCATAGAAATCCAACACCCATTGTCTACTATTCCTCGGCTCTGGTGTGACAACATTGTGGCAACATACCTCTCTACAAATCTAGTATTCCATGCAAGGACAAAACACATTGAAATTGATGTTCATCATGTTCGTGATCTTGTATTGCAGAAGAAACTGTAAGTCTGTTTTATTTCTTCCAAAGATCAGATTGCTGATGTTCTAACAAAACCATTGAATAGCTCACGATTTCATCTTCTCAAGCCTAATCTTCATGTCCAATAAATTCCCATGAAATTGCGGGTAAATTCCCATGAAATTGCGAGGGCGTGTTGAAGAGGACCTTAACCATATATCAAAGATCTCGGGATTAGATACAACAGAAGCCAACAAACTCCATTGATTCTAGGACTTCTCATGTGATAATGATAATGCTTTTAAACTCCTGTAAATCACAGCAAATCATTGCTGAAATATAGTAGATTAGTTTCAATAGGCTTCTATATAATGTAAGTTATTCCTTTGATAATTAGACAACAGAAATTATTCAAACTTTATATGTCATATTCTGCAATGGTTTGATGATGACCTTGCATATGAGGACATTACATATTTACTTCAAGAAAGTTATGAAACTAGCCACAATTTACAGCGAAACTTTAAGAAGACTATAACCTTATCCATGAATACTAGTTTATGAGCTACCAATTCTAGGCTAGATAATGGACAGTTGGCTAAGTGCTTTTCGAGAGTTCTCGATGAAAGTCTTCCCATACCATTCCTGGACAGTTCGGAACAAGGCATGTTAGAGGAAGATCCAGAGGAAGACCCAGATGAAGACCCCAAGAAGGATCCAGAAGAAATAGAAGATTAGACACCATCTTATCTAGCTATCTTCGTTTTTGGAATAGAATAGAATGTAATACGTACATCTACTTTTGAATGTATGCATCATATCTTACAATGACTTTTTGTTTGTAAAAAAAATATAATATATATAAAGGAAAGTTGTCTTGGCCTTTGGTTTTTCAAAGTTAGTGTTACATTTTGAAGTAATTCTAACTGATGAATATTTCTCGTTCAAAGGAAATGCCTCCAAAGCTCAACCATAGAAGTACACCAAATTCCAATATGAACTTAGGCAGTGGCAATGCTAATGCTAGTTCTAGTGGTGGCAAAGTTGATGTAGCAAACTTTGCACGAGAACTGCTTGCTGTAATGCGGGAATTGGGACAATAACAACAGCAGGCACCGCCTTTGACTGGGCAACGGACACTAAGTCAACAAGTACCAACTGATCATCAAGAGCCCAACCAACGAGCTATTCAACCTCAAATAGTACCTAACCCAAGCGATCGAACTGCAACAATAGAGTAGTTTCGTAAAATGAACCCTCCATCGTTCAAGGGGAGCATGGACCCCTTAGCAGTTGAAGACTTGTTATGGGAACTAGAACGTATCTTTAAATTTATAAGATACGAAGATGCTGAAAAGGTAACATTTTCAGTGTTTATGTTAAGGAAGGGGGCTAGCCATTGGTGGGACATGACTACCAAGTCGATAGCACCTGCTGAAGAACAGGCTATAACTTGGGTGAGGTTTAAGGAATTCGTAGAAGAAAAATTCTTCCCGGCAGCTGTGAAAGATCAAAAGGAAATGGAGTTCCTCAGACTCCAGCAAGGAACCATGACCCTCGTGGAATATGAGCGCAAATTTGAGGAATTATCAAGGTTTGCTCCACATCTAGTGGATATGGAGGAAAAGCGGGCTAGAAGGTTCGAACGTGGGCTTCAACCTTATATTCGTGATATAGCGTCAATTCTCGAGCTGAATACTTATCGAGAAGTCCTGAAGCGAACGCAGACTATTTCTTATAAAAAACTCAAAATGTTGAAAATTCTCATCAAGTTCAAAATTTCTCCGGTAAGAGGAAGTGGAGCTTTGATAGACAGACTAACGGTAAAGGAAAAGGGAACAATGCACCAAAGAAAGGGAACACAGAGATAGTAGGAGTTGGTGGTGATAAACGTTGTCCTAAGTGCGACAGACCTCACAAAGGAGAATGCTTACTGGGAAAAAATGTTTGTTTCAAGTGTGGAAAATCAGGACATTTTGCTAAAGAATGCCCCTAAAATCAGACGCAGAAGGCTGGAGATGACAAGAAAGGAAAAGCAAGGGTCTTCTCCTTAACCAGGCAAGAAGCAGAGCGAGACCCTAATGTCCTAGCAGGTACCGTCGCTATTTCCAATATGCCTGCATTTGTACCTGCTACACATTCGTTCATTTATTCTTCATTTGTTGCAAATTCTAAAGTAGAATGTGAATTCCTTCTGTAAACCTTAGAAATCTCTCTTCCATCAGGAAAGATACTTGTTGCTGACCAAATAGCTAGAGATCTTAAGATGGAAATTGATGGTAGAGGTATAGCGGTAGATTTAATTCTGTTATCGACATAAGACTTTGATGTTATCCTTGGTATGGACTGGTTGTCTAAAAACTATGCAACTATTCATTGTACCGAGGGAGTGGTGATTTTTCAAAGACCGGGGGAGAAAGAGTTTCATTTTACGGGAACTGGGACAAATACTTTGCCTGTATAGTGTCAACAACTCAGGTGGAAAGGACGTCGAGAAAGGAATTATGTCAAGAATTTCTAGTATCGATGTCCATTATTAAACAAGATAAGTTGTCAGTTGAGGATGTTCGAATAGTTCAACACTATAAAGATGTTTTTCCAGAAGATCTTCTAGGTGTACCACCAGACACACAAGTAGAGTTTACCATCGACTTAGTACCAGGAGCAACACCTATTTCAAAGGCTCCATATTGTATGGCACCGTTGGAACTGCAAGAATTGAAGTTACATTTGAAAGAGCTTCTTGATAATGGTTTTATTTGACCAACTGTGTCACCTTGGGGTACACCTGTGCTATTTGTGAAAAAGTAGGATGGACCAACGAGGCTGTGCATTGACTATCGATAATTGAATCGCCTCACTATCAAAAACAAGTATTCGCTTCCAAGAATAGAAGATTTGTTTGGCCAGCTCAAGGGGGCTACAATATTTTCAAAGATCGATCTAAGATCAGGATATCATCAATTGAAAATTAAGTCAGATGATATCCCTAAGACGGCTTTTAGAACGTGTTATGGGCATTATGAATTTTTGGTGATGCTTTTTGGATTAACAAATGCTCCGGCAGTATTTATGGATCTAATGAACAGAGTATTCCATGAATACTTAGATCAATTTGTCATAGTTTTTATTGATGACATCTTAATTTATTCGAAAAGTAATGAAGAACCCGAGAAACATCTCACGATTATCTTGGATAAAATAGGTTTTCTGGTGCATGTGATCACAATACAAGGAATTGAAGTAGACCCAACTAAAGTAGAAGTAGTGATAATTGGGTAAGACCAACCATTGGTTGGAGAAATACGTAGCTTCTTGGGATTGGCTGGTTACTATAGAAGATTTATCGAGGGATTTTCTAAAATAGCAGGACCATTGACCCAGTTGACTTGTAAAGGGATAAAATTTCAATGGACTGAGAAGTGTGAACAGAGTTTCCAAGAGCTGAAACGAAGATTAGTTACAGCTCCAGTGTTAACAATGCCAGACGGACCAGAAGGCTTCATTATATACAGTGATGCTTCGAAACAGGGCATAGGGTGTGTTCTGATGCAAAAAAGGAAAGGTGATATCTTATGCTTCCAGACAATTGAAACAATATGATCAAAACTACCCGACCCATGATCTAGAATTGGTTGTGGTAGCTCATGCCCTTAAGATATGGCGTCATTACTTATATGGAAGTAGATGTGATATTTATACCGATCATAAGAGTTTGAAGTACTTTTTCACCCAAAAAGAATTAAATATGAGGCAGAGGAGATGGCTAGAGCTAGTGAAGGGTTATGATTGCACTATCCTTTACCATCCTTGTAAAGCTAATGTAGTAGCAGATGCTCTTAGCGGAAAGATGGTTGGACAATTAGCAGTACTAATTACTATGCAGGACCAGTTGTTAAAGGATTTCGAAAACTTACATCTAGAAGTAATTGCTCCACCAACCCAAGCTATCACCAGGATAGCTGTTCTAATGATTCGACCAACACTTGGAGATTGAATAAGAGTAGCACACGATGGTGACTCTTTCCTACAAAAGATTAAATCTGAAGCTGGTACTAACAAGCGGAAGGATTTTGAATTAGACCTTGATAAATCCTTACTCTTTAAGGGAAGGTTGTGTGTACCAAAAGACGAGGGATTGAGGAAAGAAATTCTTGAAGAAGCACACTTAACTCCATATACTGCTCATCCAGGAGGTACAAAAATGTATAGAGATCTAAGGAGTATATTTTGGTGGAAAAATATGAAACGGTGCATAGGTCTATTTGTTAGGAAGTGCATGACTTGTCAACAAGTGAAAGTTGAACATCAAAGGCCATCAGGATTGTTGGAACCATTAAAAATTCCACAATGGAAATGGGAGCATATAACTATGGATTTNTCCATATACTGCTCATCCAGGAGGTACAAAAATGTATAGAGATCTAAGGAGTATATTTTGGTGGAAAAATATGAAACGGTGCATAGGTCTATTTGTTAGGAAGTGCATGACTTGTCAACAAGTGAAAGTTGAACATCAAAGGCCATCAGGATTGTTGGAACCATTAAAAATTCCACAATGGAAATGGGAGCATATAACTATGGATTTGTTATGGGTTTTCCAAAATCAGCTAGGGAAAATGATGCAATGTGGGTTATAGTGGATCGGTTAACAAAGTCAACTCATTTTCTACCAGTAAGAATGAATTTCAGTATGGATCAATACGCACGATTATACATCAAAGAGGTCATCCGTTTACATGGTATCCCAGCCTCAATTGTATCTGATAGAGATCCAAGATTTACCTCAAAATTTTGCAAAAGTTTGCAAGAAGCTATGGGAACCAAGTTAAACTTCAATACAACTTTTCATCCTCAAACTGATGGACAATAGGAGAGGACTATACAGACTTTGGAGGATATGCTGCGTGCATGAATCCTTGATTTAGGAGGTAGTTGGAAAGTTATGTACCATTGGTAGAGTTTGCCTATAATAATAGCTATCAAGCTACGATAAAGATGCCACCTTACAAAGCTCTCTATGGCGGGAGATGTAGAGCTCCTCTTTATTGGGATGAAGTAGTTGAGCGAAGAGTTTTAGGACCGAAAATAATTGAGGAAACTAGTCGAGCGATTGATAAAATAAGAGCTAGAATCAAGGCAGCCCAGGACCAACAAAAAAGTTATGCTTATAAAAGGAGAAAAGATTTGGCATTTAATGTTGGTGATAAAGTTTTCTTAAAGGTAGCACCAATGAAGGGAGTTCCTCGTTTTGGAAAGAAGGGAAAACTTCGACCAAGATTCATGGGTCCTTTTGAAATTTTGCAGAAAGTTGGAAATGCAGCTTATCGAATTGCTCTGCCACCAGATTTGTCAATAATT
Organism: Fraxinus greggii; assembly: GCA_903798315.1. Lineage (NCBI taxonomy): Eukaryota > Viridiplantae > Streptophyta > Magnoliopsida > Lamiales > Oleaceae > Fraxinus > Fraxinus greggii. The sequence continues at coordinate 408 of CAIGRK010303045.1, read as the reverse complement.
CATGGTGTATTCCACGTGTCAATGCTTCGACTAATGTTTCAGATCAAAGTCATGTGGTTAGTTATGAACCATTAGATATCGAACAAAACATGACTTATGAGTAAAAACCAGTAGCAATCTTAGATCGCAGAATCCAACAACTGAGGACAAAAGAAATTCCATTGGTGAGAATTCAATGGAGAAACCATAGTGTCGAAGAATCAACTTGGGAAAGAGAAGAGGAAATCAAGACCAAGTATTCAGAACTTTTCAACCAAGTTCGAGGTAATTTCGAGGACTCATTTTTTTTAAGGGAGGAGGGATGTAATACCCCGAAATTTTATGCTTGTTTAATTTGCTCATTTAATTTTTAGGATAGTAATTTAACTTTTCAAAATTTTATATGGCCAAATTATTAGTGATTGCCAA
>CAIGRK010303038.1:0-10041 GCA_903798315.1 Fraxinus greggii | reverse complement strand
GTAAAAAAAAAAAAAAAAGGAGGACTGCAAAATATACTTTTTCATAAATGAAGGCGATGGCATTTTCCTCCTAAATAAGGGCAAGCCAACAAAAGTCAACATAGTTTATTGGCGCCCATGGCCCTACCATGTGTATTGTACCATAATAACTATATAAAAGATACATTAAAAGTAAATTAATCACACAAAAGTGATTATAATTGATGTTATAAAAGGATTACGGTCTTCAAATTGGATAACATTACAGCTCGACTACGCATTCTTCATTCCCCTTTTTATGAAACAATTTGGATATGAGAACAATACTATTGGCACCACCGAACAATGAACAATGGATGGAGACTTGATAGCTTACAAGGAATAGATTTGCCAGCNTTGGCGCCCATGGCCCTACCATGTGTATTGTACCATAATAACTATATAAAAGATACATTAAAAGTAAATTAATCACACAAAAGTGATTATAATTGATGTTATAAAAGGATTACGGTCTTCAAATTGGATAACATTACAGCTCGACTACGCATTCTTCATTCCCCTTTTTATGAAACAATTTGGATATGAGAACAATACTATTGGCACCACCGAACAATGAACAATGGATGGAGACTTGATAGCTTACAAGGAATAGATTTGCCAGCTTAAATTGAATAGGTCCATTGACCTATAACAGTTGATTTCTATAAATTTTCGAATCTTTACTCCGTCACGCTGTGACAGTTAACATGTTACTCATACGTAGAAACAGCTGTACTCGTAACAGTAGGCATGAAATAAATAAATCTAAAGCGAGGGGCCAAAAATAGAATATCGAAGAGCTAAAAATTGATGTAAAAAGTGCCGTATACATGGTATCGAAGCAGTCAAAGACGAGACTTCCGAAGTACATTATTGGTAGAGCTAGAGGCGATGGTTGAAGGACTTGAGCTGGGGCAACTTATATATTTTAGACCTATAAAGAATATTGTGGATAAGCCTAAAAACTAGCATGTTGATCAAATGGGTCTTAAAGGAGCGATTTAGAATGTTATAGAGAAATGAAAAGCAATTAAACGAGACAAATTTATGGACCTTTCTTTACAAAAATAGAAATACTATTTGTAATCGCTCGCTAGCGTAGTCGTTCTATATGACATACATGTGACGGTTAATGATTGGATGCATTATTGTGGTATTTTTTTATTGCCTCATGTATCAAATCACTAACCGCAACATGTATGTTACGTAAGGCGATTATGTAGTGAACAACTACAAATAATATTATTCTTACGGAATACACTGAAGAAAGCAAAGATATAGAAGGATGTAAACATGCTTTTTCTTAAAAATTCTTATATGAATGTCAATTTCTTTTTGAATAAATGTCAAGATACGTGCAGTGGATAAATCTAAAATCTATATATGTCGAGATTTGATGTTTCATTTTAAAATATTAAAGTTATTAAGATAAGTATCTCAAGTACTCATTGGTTGGCTTGAAATTTGGATAATGAGAATTTACTTTTAACAAGTCTTGTAAGATTATTGCTCGTTTAAAAACATCAATCAGAGAATTTAATCAATCTTTAAACTTTAGGCACTCAAATTGCTCGTTTGAGCTCATTGGATTCTAATATTATATTGCGAGTTGTGGTTAGAGCTGTAAATGGATCGGATATGGACCGCATTTGCCCATATCTAATCCGATAATCCAATGGATATTTGATTGTTAAATTCATATCCGATTTGCTCCGTTATCGGATATCCGACTTGACAATTCGATCCGAAATTAACGAAATTAGGAAAATAAAATCAATATTGAAATAAATTTTTTAATTATTTTTTTCCAATTTTTTCAATTCTTAAACGGGTTAATAATTATAATTTTTTCAACTTTTAGCCAATTGGATTGAAATGCGAAAAAAATTGCTTACCTATTTATTGACTCGCTTCTTTATAGAGGACATATCCAAATATTTTGTTATAATTTTTTTATGTGATAAGAATCCATTCGGTTTAGCTGCAGTACATTGCACACTTGGTTTGATTGTAGTGTATTGTATATTTGGTTTAATTTTATAGTATTGTACTATTATATAAATAGTTAATTATATTTTATTAAATTAATCATTTTTCTATCTTTTACTAATTAATAAAAAATTAAAATTCTTCAAATATTTCAATTAGTACTATTATACATTTTGTTTATCGAATATATTTATTTTGTTAAGCTCATAAAATTGCAATTCGTACTATAATTTGTATGTATTGTTAAGTGATTTTTAGATTCATTAAACATTTAAAATAATATTAAAATAATAAAATACTTTTTCCCCTTTTTTACGCATAAGCTTCGTCTAGGTTTGCCTAGCCCGAAACCTCGACGCACTCGCCACTCATTACGATTTTTAGAAAATTGTGTGCAAGTGGATTGACTTTCCCATTTTTATTTTGAATTTGATTGCTTTTTTATTTTAAATTTCTTTTTTTTTCTCATTTATTCCTTTTAGTGATAAATAACACGTCATAAAAAATTTAACCGACACAACAATTTATAACAAATCGAATCGGATTAACCTATATCTATATTTGATCCATATAGTTAACGAATTATTGGATTCAGATCTTGATCACTTATCGGACTAAGACTCTAAATCAATTTCTCATTAATTTCGTTGAATTTGAATCTGATTCGATCAAAATCTAATCCATCGACAACCTTACTTGTGGTTAATCTTAAAATGTGGACCTATAAGGTGTAATCCAAAATTGATGCGAGATTTATCCCCTAACCCTCTCTTTCATTATCGTTCTTACTCACTTTCAAGCTTTTACAGTTTTTATAGAGTTTAGTGCTTTGTGATATTGCACTGAACCACTATGAACGATTAATCGTTGAGTTAGCTAACGTTGTTAGCGACATAGTTAAGGTCATAGTTGACAAGGTAAGTGTTGCTTGGAGTTTAGTTTGAACCTGTTATTTAATGCACATAATGGTATATATATTATTAGCAATTATAGTCACTCTAACAAGATTCACCACCTCTTGGATTAAAACTCAATTATGGGCATGAAAATTTTGAAAAATAATGGTACTTGTACATGAGAAGTTACATAATGACTTACATACAAATGAAGTGTTAAAAGAGAGGGGAGAAGTTTTTATTTATTTATTTGGTTGAAAATTTTTGACCAAATCACGTCTCACTGCATCATGTACATGTAATCTATTATGTAACACAACCGAATTTTGAATAATCCAATTGCACAATGTACATATCACAAGTAGGGTTGCAAATATATTTCCAATATAACTTCCTGATTTCATTGGTCTCATAATCGGTCATACTAAGCCACAGCCAACATGCCCTACAACTTAAGATGATAGGACAAAAAGTGTATGGCCTTGATAATAATCTAAAAAATTAGGTTCTTAATACGTAAAAAATATGAGAAAATTACCTTAAACACTACTTTTTAAAATTCAATTTTATAAATAAGATTATAATTATTTTCTTTCAAAACTGAGGTTTAACCCGCTATTCACGTTCCTCTGCCCCAGCTCTCGAAATCCGACGACCTCCCACTAACCCACTATTTACATTCCTCTGCCTTAGCTCACCAAATTTTAATTTTTTACTCTACTGCAATTCATGTCTATTAAAGAAATTTTAGCAATTGACCAAAACTCCGAGATTGCCTCTTTTGCATTCTTTTTCTTCTTCTTTTTGCGAGTCGGTCGAGTAGACATGGTATGTATCTGATGATTCGAGTAAGGTTGTTAGGTTTAGATCTGGAAGATAATAGTGATTAGGACATGATCGAGAATCTATAAGGTGGTGTGACTTGTATGGACATCAAGGATTTTGGGTGACGATGGTGGTTGTTTGATTGTGGAGGAGGAGGTAGTGATGTTGATGTAGTAGTGGCGATTTAGGTCTTCTCACCTGTTTTATTGTGGAGATGGTGGTGGTGGTTTTTTTTAGATGTGTTTGAAGATGGTAGTGGGCACGGTGACAATAGTTTGACGGTGGAGGTGACGATGACGGTAATTTGATGATCGATGGACAACAAGAAGTTATGATCAATTACTTTGATAATTTGTGACCAATAATAAATAAGTTGTGACCTATAAAATGTGTGATTTGTGACCAAGAAATTCGTGATCAATTAATTTAAACCAATAAAAATGTTTTAACTTAAAAAATTTGTGATTTGTGACTGTTTGCGACCGATTTTGTGTTGATTGTGATCGATTGTGACTTATATCACATATCATAATAGTTAAGATTGATTTGGTTACAAATAAACACACTGAAGACAAATTTGATCATGTTTATTCACGTTGAAGATAAATTTAGTCACAATTAGTCATGGATAACACATGTTAGTGAATTGATTACATACAATCACAAATTAGACGGTCACAAACAGTCAGTCGCATTGAAAACAAACTTGGATACAGTTAATTACAAATAACACAGTTAGTCATAAATTTAGTCACAATTAGTCCTAGATAACACATGCCTATTTTTTCTTCAAGAAAACATTTTCTTTGGCAGTAGATTCTTGTTTTCTTCAAAACAAAAATTTTTTTTTCTAAAATATATTTTCCATATCTATCAAACAATAACTTCCAAAAATATATGTAAGGGGAACCAATCTACCATTTCAAAAAATTGAAGGCACCAAATTTACAACCCGATATTATAGGTGGAGTTGTCTTTTTCTGTGAAAAAGAATTCGAAGCTGTAATGGCAATATTGTCAATGAAGGCAAAAATCATGGCATTTCTGCTCAAATCCTATCTACAAATAATGGAAAATCTCCATTAATTTTTTTGTCCTCTGTGTCGCATCTTCCCTTTTTTCGCAGCCGAAGAAATAAAGGTTAGTAGCTCCTTAGCTTCGGTACCGAAATCGAGGGTTGTTTTTGAATTTTGATTTTGTATGCTAGATCATGTCCTCGATTTTCGTATCTCAGACTAAAATTAGAAATTTAAGTTTGCTTTTGCTCGTTCAGCGAAATTTTTTTGCTGATATACATTTGATAAGTTAATTTTTTTAGTCTCTTGTTAATTGCGTTCATATTGTTTTAATCCTGCTTGCATTTGGCGATGCTTGATTGTAGTACTGATAGCTAACTTTGGGTGAAGTACTGCTGTTAGTAAAAAATATTTGATTACTGCTGTTAGTAAAAATTATTTGATTCTTCTTTTTTGAATTTGCTTGATCTAAGGTTTCTTTCTTTTTTGCTACTTCTCCGTAGCATTTGTGCTAAGCAAAATATGCTATTAGTATAGTGTAATTTTCCCAGATTTATGATTTTGCTTGTTCATTGCTCCAAGTTTGGAAGAGCGAATGCTGGTTAATGTTATTGTTTACTTTCTATTAGATTTGCTTTTATGGTTGAGGATTTTTAAGGTACACTTTGATTTTGTGAGCCATAATTTTTTTTGCTTCTGCTCGCTAGATTATTTTTCTTTTACCTGTGGCTTCCAATATAATCGTCAATTTTGTGTGATGTATACATCTTTTTAGATTTGCAAATGGAGAGTATTCACAGCTTTTGGCAGTTGGGAGACGACCTTCGAGGGCAAGCAAAAGTCTCCGAGGATCACAAATGGTTAATGGCTGCGTCTACATTGGCTGAGCAGACAAGGTCAAAGGGCGAGAGGAGGAACAACCTCGATTTCTCAAAGGGTCCAACTGAATTGAGGCCAAGAGATAATTATGGATTTCAAGAAGATAACAAATTTGAAAGCTTTAATTTCAATATGTTAAATTTGGACGCCAAAATATCTGAAACCATTGCTAAAAGCCCCATCAGAAATGGTATTTACAACATGAATGCTGTGTATCAAAATCCTAATTCCAATTTGGGAAATATAAGCAAATATAACAATAATAACTTCAACAAAGAGCCTATCAAGAGCAGCAGTAACAATAGCAATAACAAGGAGGAGAACACAAATGCAAGCAGTACAGTTGACAAAAGGTTTAAGACTTTGCCTGCAGCAGAGACGCTTCCTAGGGATGAGGTTCTTGGTGGGTATATCTTTGTTTGCAACAATGATACAATGCAGGAAGATTTAAAGAGAGAACTATTTGGTAATTATACGATTATTTTCTTATGCTGCTATTGATCTTTGGTTGAATGCTGATGTTTTCCATGAAAAATGAGCCATACTCACTATAGTTATGTTAGGCTAAGCTTAGAAAGTTTATTATCAGTGAATAAACTTTAAAATAAACTTATTGGCCAAAGTTGAAAATTAGTAAGTTGCTTATTTTGACAAGAGCTATTTTTAAAGTACATCTTACTTAAAAGTAAGGAAGAAGTAAGTTATCGAAACATGATTGAAATTTGAAAAAAAAAAAAATGTTACTTAAAAGTAACTTCCACTTCTTCTTTGGTTCAGTTGATATTACTTTTAGACCTGAAAACTTTTGCTGCAGAGGCATCTTGTTTAGGGTTCAATTGGAGGCATGATTGTAAGAGTTGTTGGCCTTGTATGCTCGAAATCGTGACTTATTGTTATGTAACTACTTAGCTCCTGTTTGGTAGAGATTAAAATCAAAATTTTAATCGATTTTGATAAAAACTGATAAAATGTGTGGTTGAAAAGTTGTGGGTCCCATAAAATGTGTAGTTAAAATTAATTGTTGATTTTGATTTAAAATCTGGTTTTAATTTCTACCAAACATGGACTTAATTTTATTGGAAAAGCGAATTTTACGAACTGCTGGCCAAGGTGCTTCTGTTTCAAGTTGGAGTTACCAATCTTAAATGCTGGAGGCATACATCTACTTCAGTATTAAAATTGAATATTCTTTTGTTGGATAATCTGAATGAAATTAATGGATATTCTGATACTAAGTTCTCGGAACAATCGAAGTCCTTGTATTTTGACAAAACCTTGGCATAATTAAACGCTATAGACTTTAATTTGCACCTTCGAATTAAAATTGCAGGGGAAAAGTAAAATGTTGCACATACTTGTCCACATTTCACAGATTTTATATTACTGGAGTCCTTGGTAGTTATCCATACTTATATCTGTAAGTTCTATTGCAGGTTTACCACCAAGATATAGAGACTCAGTGAGGGCTATAACACCAGGCTTGCCTCTGTTCCTGTACAATTACACCAATCACCAGTTGCACGGTATTTTTGAGGTTAGTTGCAATTTCTGTTTTATACTTTGTCTGAGCAGTACCATGATGAGACTATGCGAGTTTTTTAATTAAAATTCTTTTTAAGTTTAGATTGAACTGATCCTTCCTGGGATATTTCCATTGGCAGACTGAAAATATTGTGGATTTTATTGCACTTGTTTCAGTGTAATTTAGATTTTTGCAAGAAATACAAATCCTAACTTCTCCTTTTTGTTTATGGTTATCCAGCCATTCCAAGTGTAGAAAGGAAATCATTCCCAAATGTACAAGGATATGAAACGGAATTTGTTAAACTTTTACTTTGAGCAGAAAGTGGCTTTAGTTGTCACAATATTTTGAAGAATAACACTTCCATTCAGCAGTATAAACTGTAGTTAGAATTTGAGTCATTAGGCACACCTTTTGTCCATTCTAGCCAGTGGTGGAGCTAGAATTTTTTGTTGGGGGCGTAGAGCCTTCAAAGATTTTTCTACGGATCCTTAGCCATTGGAGCATTCATCCTCGTTGAAATATTTTTGTTGGAATGAGTCTTTAAAGCAAATATCTGTTCTCTTCTTAAAGAAATATGTCCACTTCTGCTTTTCAATAATATTATCCATCCATAATTGATAATTGTGCTTGATATAATTTGCTTAGTCATTTCCGTTGTAAAATTGTGATTTGGCTTAAATTAGTGGGACGGCAGACGAGTAATTGATGCTTCATAAATTTAATACATGGCTATTATAAAAGCTTTCTATGCATGAAAAAAATTATATAGAAGGGACAACATATGCAAATGAAACACGCTGTTGGGGATTTAAAAGTCCGATTGTAAAGGTTGAGGATGTTTTTGCTATATATAGGTCATAAAATCTAAAGGCTAATTTTGCTAACTTTTCCAAAGAAAAAAAAAACGAAAAAGAAAATGTAATAGTTGGGATTCCAATTAGAGTAGCCATGGTAAAAGATTGCAGCTTTTACCACTGAGATGCAAAACCTACACATTGATAAGCTAAGCTGTTAATACATAATATGTATCTATCGAAAAATTACTATAGAATTCCAGAAAAATATTAACAAATTGTTGCAAGGGCAGTCTCTCCTCCCTGCCCGTCGTCCCTCCGCCTCTGCTTGTAGCTTTTGAATCTTGATAAACTCTTCTTACATTGTTTCTCGGTTTTTTGCTTTGTACAGGCTGCAAGTTTTGGAGGTTCCAACATTGATCCGACTGCTTGGGAAGATAAAAAATGTAAAGGCGAGTCAAGGTTCCCTGCTCAGGTAACAAGTAGTCTTATGAACTATGATGTTCAGCTCGTGTGCATGTATGTCATGGTTGTATTTTCTTGCCTTGATTCTTGACTCGGCTGCTGCTTGTTTTATTATAGGTAAAGATTCGTGTAAGGAAACTCTGCAAACCTTTGGAGGAAGATGCTTTTAGGCCGGTTTTGCATCATTATGATGGTCCCAAGTTTCGTCTCGAGTTGTCTGTACCTGAGGTAATATGATGAGGATATGTTTGCCTAAGTTTGAAAGAAATAAACGTACTTTTGCCTTGCTCTCAAAACAAATTACTTCTTAGTGATTTTGATTGATAAACAGGTATTTGTTTAAAACTTTTTACAAACATTTAGAGCTTAGCCACAATGTGCAGTCCTAATGGCAAACTTCTGCGATACCTTTGTTTTAAGCATAGGAACTGATGGTCTAAAATTCTAAATTATTATGTTGTGACAGACCTTGGACTTGCTAGATCTTTGTGAACAAACCGGAGTGTGGAGTCCTGCTTCTGATACTCAAAGGGAAATGTAGTTCTGTTTGTGTATTATGTAGGTTTTATGTATGTGGGTTTTCGCAGATTTTCCATAAAAGCGCAAGCATGGGAGCCAAATCTGATTTGCGAGTAGGATCAGCTTGTGAGTTGTGTTTGCCAATAACTGGTGTGTGTTGTGAAGCTGGTGTGTTGAAGCTTTTCAGTATAATTAATGCTGTAATAGTATAGACAAGTTTTAAGAAATGCCCAAAGTTCTATTTGTGGAATGACTCTTATTTTGGAATTCAGGGTGGAGAAATCCCGTCATCTTTGAATTCAGGCTGGATATCCAGTTATGAATGAAGTTGAATGTCTTGAAAGTTCGATTTTCAAAGCCCTATTTATTTTAAGAAGCAATAAATAAGTACACAACTGCTCTAAGTTACCGAAATTATTGATTCTTAATCCTGAATTCTATATGTGTATGGTTTTGAATTCGACTAAGATCATCTTTAAATAATCCCTTTGAATCTGCAATTTAAGGGGATATCTTTGTTGTGAAAAATGAAGATTTGTGTGTAGATATTTATCGATTAACAAATTATCAATTAAATAACATAAAATATAAGAAGAGAAGAGTTAGAAAGAAAGCAAGACTTTCAGAGTCATGTCAATGATGCTATCCTGAGTCATATTGGCTTCCCTTCGTACCAGTTCGACACTACATGGTTTCAAGATAAAATTTATATAGCTCACAGTCGATTCTCCTTTTATGTGCATGATCACAGGGAGATAAAGAGTGAGCCTTTATCGAATTGTTAAAAGTACAAGAATATAATATGATATGTATATGGGAGAATAATTCTTTAACTTGTGTTTTCTAATTGTATTTCAAGTTGTATTTTTTATGTTGCATATAACAATGAAATCACAATCCCTTTTGTGGGGATAATCAACCCCCACAATAATGTAAAATTAATTAATATAACTTTCTTTAAACCAAAAATTGAAAATTAAAATGTAATAATTTTGAAAGTTGAAACTTAAATCTTGTTTGAGTTCCATTATTTGAAAAAAATGATTTTGAAATAGTATTTCCAAACATGGACTTAATATTTCCAACAATACCCCGCAAGTTTTAAACTTTTAATA
>CAIGRK010302983.1:0-12020 GCA_903798315.1 Fraxinus greggii | reverse complement strand
AGGGAGTTGGTCTTCCCTTGTTGAACGAGGGGACACTTAGAAAATATTATAATGAACTTGCTATGTTGGATGAAAGCAAAATACGCACGAGAGATTCTGTAACGAATTTAAAAGGTGGGGATATAATCCATTTGTAAAGATTGAAAGGAAAAAACTTGCTTTGCCGATGAATTTACACTGTGAACCGACCATTCAACTCGAAGTGATATAAATTATTGAAAAAGAGCATAAAGAGAATGACAAACTAATTATAAAGGAACCAAGCGAAGAAGTGGCNATCTACACATCTAGACAATGATACTATTCTTAAGGGAGTTGGTCCTCCCTTGTTGAACGAGGGGACACTTAAAAAATATTATAATGAACTTGCTATGTTGGATGAAAGCAAAATACGCACGAGAGATTCTGTAACGAATTTAAAAGGTGGGGATATAATCCATTTGTAAAGATTGAAAGGAAAAAACTTGCTTTGCCGATGAATTTACACTGTGAACCGACCATTCAACTCGAAGTGATATAAATTATTGAAAAAGAGCATAAAGAGAATGACAAACTAATTATAAAGGAACCAAGCGAAGAAGTGGCAATTAATGATGATGAAATTAACACACATTCTTTCGACTTTATCTATTGTCCAACAATTGAATTTATGATTAAACTCTAAGAGGTAGAAATCTACGTAGTTGTTTTCGGGTCGGATGGAATAGGCAAGTCATATCACATTGCAGAAGGCAAGGTTATGTTTTGGAGAATCAACAAAAAGTGGATCAAAGTCAAAAAAAGCAAACTAAACAGAGTCTCAAAAGCTTTTTTCAGAATTCCATGATGTAGAGCATCAAAGTTAAGTTAATGACTATAAATAAGCGACTATTGGAAGACAACCCAATTTTCTTTCATTTTGTTATTTTTGCTTTTTAGAATATAGGATTAGTAAATTTTATTACTTTTAGTAGTTTAAGGTATCTTCATCCCCATATTACCCTTTAGCATGTGTTAGAGCCTATTTTAAAATGTTCCATATTATGATTGAATTTTTTTTTTATTTCGAAAGAAAATGACACTTGAACACAATGAACAAGGGAAATATATAGCAAGTGATCCAACATTGTTATGTCAACCTATCCCTACAGATTTATATCATGGGAATATTTATTTCCCTTCTTTTCCCTTAATTTTTATATATTGCTTGTTATATTTTTAGACATTGAGAGCTATATCTGTTATAAGTTTGGGAATGAAAATATATCATTTTTTTAATCTATTTTTACTATTTTGTGTGCTTGGTCAAGTGCAAAAAAAAAAAAAGAGTAATTCAAAAAAAAATATTTTAGCTTTATTTTTACTTTTGTATGCTTGTGTGAGTTACATAAAATTGTCTACTATGATACATATATTTGGAACTACGTGTTAAATTATGAATTGTGAAAAAAATGCATGTTGAGATTGATTTGTGCTTATTCATGTGAAATTCAATATTTTTGCGTACGAAATTTATGTTTTTGAGGATTGATTTGATTCAAATTTGAATAGGTCGAGGAAAAAATTAGCAGACTTTAGATGCTAAATCTAAATAATCACTAAATCATACGTTCTTTAACCAATTCTAGAATAGTTTAAGGGTGATTAAGTTGTTATAGGGAAACATTGAAATAAATATGGATTCATTTGTACTAAATTTTTTGTGGATTATCTAAGGTCAATAAAATGAAATTATGTGAAAATCTTAAATTGGAGGTTGATTTTTGAGAATAAGTTTTAATAAGAGGCATTGCATTAATCGATGCATGAAACGAAACAAAAAAATGGAAAAAATAAAATCCGCCTATTTGTGAAGCGTCTTTTTGTAGCTTTTATGATTCGAGTAATTATATCTGTAAGGGTATTTAAAACTTGGTGCCCTATAGTCATTTGATTTTGGAGTCATTGGCAAAAAACTCGCTACATGGGGTCATATAAAAAGTTTAATGGAAAGAAGTACGCACGTATGATGTGGAAAAATATGCACTACATGCTTTAGTAAAGTCTTAAACACTTACTTTAGGGAATTAGACTTTTGAAAAGAGATTATTAGTTTAGTTGAATCCCGGGGTTTGATGCAATAAAAAATAAGGAGAATTCTTATTTGTTGATATGTTGAGCTGTAATTAGTAAGATCTAACCAAACTAAAGAGGATGAGGATTAGTATATAAATTCAATCTTAGATCACACATTAGGAAAGAGTTTAAAAAATAAGTTTTGGGTTTGAACCTCATAAGAAAAGAAAGGAAAATTTTGATTATTGAGGGTCGAGATTTGAATCATTTTGTGATTTTATTATACTTGACATGAATATTCAGATAAACGTCGGTTTTTCAGTGGATACATAGAAATTAATTTCATTATGGTGATTTTGTAGTANTATATAAATTCAATCTTAGATCACACATTAGGAAAGAGTTTAAAAAATAAGTTTTGGGTTTGAACCTCATAAGAAAAGAAAGGAAAATTTTGATTATTGAGGGTCGAGATTTGAATCATTTTGTGAATTTATGATACTTGACATGAATTTTCACATACACGTCGGTTTTTCATTGGATACATAGAAATTAATTTCATTATGGTGATTTTGTAGTAGTTTATAGTTTTGATACATAAATTCCATTCATGAGACCAAATACAGATTATCTAACCATGTTTTTTTATAAAATATATATATTAAACTCAAAGTTTATTTTGTTTGAGGACAAATAATTGTTTAAGTTTGGAGATATTTAATAAGTGTATATTGTATATTTATCTGAGCCATTAAATGAAATTAAATGTAATAATTTTTGATGACGTATGACTTAAATTTGTTGGAATTGGAAGAAATGAATGAAAAGACGAGCGAAAAAGGAAGAAATACAATGTTCGGGATCAAAATGTAAATATCCAATAGTTAATTCGAACCACAAAATGATAATTGAAGATTGTTAGGAGTCAAATAAATGCAATTAGAAGTAAAGAAAAAATGAGTGAAATACAATCAAAGAATCTTCACAAATCAACTTCTAACCGCATAAAGTACGTTCCAAATTTTTATTCGAAGATTGAGAGCCATTCTTCAGATAGTAAACTTTCGAATGCGAGAAATTCTATTTCGAAAATTATTGTTGCTCTTTCTGTTGAATTTCCAATACACATTGAATCACCTCAATCAAATATCAGGATATGACCAAAATACTGACAATTGAGCAGATATATAATCATGCAAGCACGAAAGCAACTTTCATGATTTGATTGAAACTCTTTTGGAACCCAACTTGAATGTATTTTTTTGACCTAATTTCACCTTATATAATACAAGATGTGGGCAGTCATTGAAGAATCTCTCTCACCTCCCAAATCACTTTTATATCATAAAATCATTCAAGAACGAGAGGCGAATTCTTCATAAATTTGAGAGGAAAACAAATTTAGTACATGGATTGTATCAAGAAACATCAAGAACTTGAAAAATCAGAACTTGTGGTGGATAATCAAGAATAAAAATTAGATCGTGACATCTCTTTCTTATATTTATAAATTATGGGTTATGTTTTCCCATTCTTCATGTTGTTTTATCTTTGGAAATATGTTTAGTTATATCCGTAATCGTATTGGATAGATATGAACCTTTTTGTTTATTTATTTTAATTCAAGACAAGTTATACAGTATTTCTTGTATTTTTTGATTAATTTTGCATATATATTGCACTATTTAATTGTTTGATCACCAATTAAATAATTAGTTTCTTGTTGTAGTAGTGGAAGACTCAGAATAAGCTTTAAACACGATAAAATTAACATATGTATAGATTTTAGAAATAACATTCATCACATCTGCAATCATATAGATAATCTAAAATTTAATGCATTCAAATTATTCGAATTTGGGATAGAAATAGATTTGGATCTTAATTAAAATAGAATTAATTTGTCTTGGAAGAGAAAATTAAATACATTAAATTTATCGGTTGTAAAGAACGCATAAATAAAACTAGATTACAAATCAAGAATTGAAATAGATGACTAAATCCAATACAATCATCCATTGTTTGATACAAAAATAATTTTTACTGCTTTTTTAGAAAATTTAGGATAAAATCTCTCTTTTATTTATTTGAAGTGAAATTTATTTCTTATTGGACGATAACTTTTGACTCATCAAAACGATCTCTCATCAACAATTTCATACACTTGCGGGATTTGCACAAAGCAGTCCTGAAAATCCTCAAAATAAATTGTTATAGCCCGATCAACAATGGAATCCAAATTTATCGAATTAGATAATATGGGGAAGAAGCATAATGACTACATCATTTCCTAGAAAATATTCCAAAGTGGTCAAAGCATGTACCTGCAATATGCATGCATTATGGTTGTCAATCTACAATTGACAAGGCATGAAGTAACATATATGATAGTAAGTTAAGACAATCGTTGAAGACATAATAGCATTAGACAACTAATCTCTACTGAAATTATCTATATTAACTATGTAAAGTCAAAGGATAATATTATGGATCTACTAACCAAATGATTAAAAGGAGAGTTAGTTGAGAAATCATCAAGGAGAATGGGACTAAAGCCCATGAATGAATAGATCGATACAATGGAAATCCAACCTAGTTAACCAGAGATCCTAAGATCAAGGTTCACATGGACAACTTAATTGTAAAGATCATGCTGGATCACTGTGAGAATTCATCCCCGTCCATTCTTATGATGAAAATAGTGATACCCATGACGGAAAAAGGATATGTTAAGCTTTCAATGATCTTTATGTATCAAAATATCCAAGCGGAGTCATGCGGATTACTCTTAAGTAAGAGATCACCTATGTGAAAGAGTAGTGAGCTGCTTCAAATGAGAATTACAAGAACTTAATTCCTTAGAAACCCTTATAGACCCAAGGAAGTGTTTATGGCTAAAATGAACACAACTATGAAAATTGGGTCGTGTTAGGAAGACTCCTACGTAGGTATGTCATTGTTTACACAAATGACAAAATCATTCAAAGATATTGTGTCTACTAATCAGCTAATAAAGAAAATATACTTACACAAGGAAAAGTTCAAAGAGTACTACTAGGATATCCTACGTAGTTTCGATCGTTGAATTCTATCACCATTTATGTATGTCTGTTTATCATTATTGTTAAATACATTCATGTGAGAAATTATTGGAAAAAAATTTAACAACAAATTCAAAAGTAAATGAAAAATTGTAATAACTAATTGAATAGGTTTCAATTCTCTAATTAATATTCCAATTGAATTGGTGGATACAAAGCCCTAATGGCTATTGTAACGTATTTTGTTTTATTACAAAATTATTAGAAACTTGAAATCACCTCATCCTAATACTATATAAAGAGATGTTATCCTGCTTATTCCATATACCAAGAATTTGAGGGTTATATCTTCTCTCTAGATTTCTCTATTATTTCTTTGTTTTAAAAGTATTGTTCTTAGTAGTTTAGATAATTATTTTTCTAGCACAATGATAAAATTGTGAGCATCCTCAATTCGCCTAGGTGCTAATCAACTGCTTTCAACTGTGGTATTATGGAAGACAGTGCCAGCAGTCTTCTTGCATTACAGTAGAGGGCGAATATGTTTTAGGGAAATTGTATGCAACACAGACCTCGATTTCTTCCAATATCACTTCAACATCAACAATCAGATTTTCTCTATTTTATTGTTACTCTATTCATTATAATTTTTTCATAATTTCAACGGTATTTTTAATTTCTTTTTTGTATTTTTCCTATCAGATTGCACTTCTCTCCTTTTATTTGAGGTTCTTTAAGGTGTTTTCATGGAATTTTAAACTCAACCAGTTGGTTTGAACTACTTGTTGACTCCGAAATATGGCCACAACATGTGGCCAACAGAATAATACTCCATGTAAGCTCCTTCCTACGCATGGTAACACACTGTTAGTCACTCGTGGCCTTTTGGTGGAGGTAGAAACGCCCACGAGCACTTCGACGATCAAGTTAGTGATTTCGTAACCGAAAGTGACGTCCGACGTGGGGTGGTCACCGAAATGTGGCTAAGAGTGTGTATGTGTGTGTTCTTCAGAGTTAAGAATTTTTAAGGTTAGGAATCAGAGAGCTCTCTCATCTTACCTTAATAAGGGAGTACTTATACTGAGAAAAAAGGAAATGAGAACAGTTGGATGCATGGACACATATCTTTGGATCCTGGACAGATCATCCTTTCATAGGCATCAATCGTCAATCCATATGCTGGCGGGTATTAAATGTTTCCTAACATAGCAGTATAAGTTGACCATTTGGAGTCTGTCACACATCCCATCAATCAGCCTAAGGATTTGAGATCTTTTCATAAAAGATCTTGGCAGGTATGGAGAAGTGAATATGAGGTGTGGCAAATACGGTGTGCGGGCCTTTGTATCCATCGTGTGTGGCGGATGAGCTCGAATCATCTACGAAATGAGCAGCAATGTTTCAGTTCGGGCTATTGGATTTAGTTCAATCCCTACGAGTTCGGTTCGTCTTCCATGTAACCGAAGCAGTGTGAATCAGTTCATGTACAAAAGGCGGATAAACTGGGTGAACAACGTAGAGGAGCCACCTGCTTTCAATTCATCCACCACGTGGCAGCATGAAATCAGTTCGTGTAACACGTGGTAGGCAAACTGGATGGATAAGGTGGGGGACTCCTGAAGGCCCATAACAATAGTCTCTCAAGTCCGTGTATGGATATTTATATAATGCATGGACTTTATTGATGTGTCTATATCATGTCATTTCATGGGGTGTATACACTAATCATGGTAGAAGAGACGAAAAGGTATGCAGAAGCGAAGTCGTTGCTAAAGGACGAAGCATTGAGTGTTGGCAACTTTGGGAAAAGTTATTGTAGATGCAAAGTCCTTGCTGAAGGACGAAGCGTTAAGTGTTGGCAACTGTGGGAAAAGTCATTGCAAAGGAGAAGTCCTTGTTGAAGGATGAAGCATTGAGTGTTGGTAACTTTGGAAAAAGTCGTTGTAGAGGTCAAGTCCTTGTTGAAGGATGCAGCATTGAGTGTTGGTAACTCTGGGAAAAGTTGTTGCAGAGGCGAAGTCCTTGTTGAAGGACAATTTCGGGATTTGTGCTAATAATTTCAAACTTCATGTCTTCCCAAGGTAATCGTGAGGGCGTCGCTTGCTTCCAAGGTACGCCCCCAAATAATAAATGGTAATCATGGCGACGGCTATTCAAGTTCGAGGCGACACATTTGGGCAGGAGCATGAGGTACACCGCTTTATCAGGACCATTGGCTTATGTAACCTTTGGAACTAATGGTGATGATGCGCTATAGAGTTGAACAATTAAGATGTGGTTAGTGATAATCTAATGGCTCGGCACCTATATAAGGCCAAAACCCTTCATTTTACAAGTTTAATTTTGCCAAAATTCTCTAATTTTTTCTTCCATCTTCTCCATTCTGCTTTTCTTTTCTTTGACGACTACCCCTTCCTTTAACATGTAACACGTTTTTTTATCCTTTGCTCCATTCTTCTTTTTTTCTTGGCTTTCAAAATTCGAACAAATGGCCGCTAAGAGATCTAGGGATACATCTACAAGAGAGGAGAGGTGAAGTGGGGGGGAGTTCTACCAATAGGGATCCCATAGTCGTCACCTTAGATGAGATATTAGGCCATCAAGTTAGAGGGAAACATTTGGAGACTTTCCACCCCCTTCCCCATAGATACCTTGATCAAATGTAGGGCATCTGACTATCCTTCCAACATCATCCTCGAATTATTAGCTAAGTGTAGGCGGGTCTTTAGGATACCTGACAACATAGAACTAAAAATGCCCAACCCTAGTGAGAGGGCGTGCTATCAGAGGCAGGATGTGTGGCCATAAATGAGAACTTATTAAGGACAAGCTTTAGACTCCATTTCTACCCTTTTTTTAGGTTAGTTCTTCGTTCCTATGGGCTGGCTCTGACCAAACTCCATTCAAACTCCTGGGGGCAGATGGTTGGGTCATGGATGCTATGGCGTCGTACCAACCTGTGTGTTGATATGCCCTTTAACATTTTCCACTTTTTCTATTTCCCTAAAAGCATAGTCAGGGTGAGAAGAGTAAGGGGTGGTACTACTTGATCCCCTGGGGATCCCACTCCCCATTTGTGGTGGACATGACCTCTTTGGTGAAGAAGTGGATGAGGTCGTGGTTCTGGGCTGCTAGGAGATAGGACATCATGGAGAACAACCCCATGGCTCCTCTCATCGTCCCCACCTATTACTCATCAGCTAGTAAGTTGTCATACCTAGCTGATTTTACTTTGGACTCATTTCTTATTAATTAAGATTTTCAGTGTTTGCAGGCTCTCTACCAAGGTGTGAAATCTTCGAGGAGCAGTGGGAAATCATCCACTACATTTACTTGCAACCAGTACAAGACTAGAGTTATAACGAAAAAATCAACAAGAACACTCACTTCACTCTCCACGGACTGATGGCATCTCAAGGTAAGCCTTACAAATATCTTCAGTTCGGTTAGATATCTTGTTTACATATGCTAAATGGTTTTTTCCATTCTTTGCAGATAACTTTTAGAAGAAGAAGTGAGGCCTGACTTCGCCACAATCCGTCGAAGTATGGCGATGGCTAGAATGTTGAGGACCAGTTCGGTTGCTTACAAGAAGCAGGCAAAAAATTAAATCTTTTGAGTAAGGGCCAACAACCCAATGACGAGGATGAAGTGGAGGAATGTGTCTCCTCAATAAAAAGGAAAAACTCATGCCCATCAAGGGCTTCCTATTCTACTGCTACGATGACCAAGCCTACACCTCCTTCCATTCCTACCACGATGATCATAACGGCCCCTTCTGGGGTTTCTTTTGCAGCTCTATCAAAGACTGACATGCCCAGTCCCACCGTCCACACCGGATAACCACCTCGGAAGAGGTTGAAGAAGTTTGTATACACTCCTTACAGCAAAGCGACAGATTTTTTGGGAAGTAAGGACGATGACCTCTCTGAGGCAGTATTGGAATTGCTACCTCCTGAAATCGCTTCTACCGCCCGAGTCTATAACAAGTACGGATCGAGGACCGACGAGACCACGTCATCTCCTGCAAAGTAGAGGACATCCTAGCCAACAACGTCTGTGTAGCCCGAGCTCTAAGTATTGGCACGGTGGCCGAAGATTTAGTTCGGGGCCTTAGCAAAAGGAATGAAGAATTAGAGCGAAGGATTGAGGAATTGGACAAATGGGAAGAGGAGGCGAGGTAGGCGGAGAAGTCCGAGGTGAAAAGGACTGAGGCTGACGTGAAGTTGGATGCTACTGAGATTTAGGTTAACCAACTTAAGAATGAGCTTCATGAATCCATTTTTCAAGTGGCAGCCCTGACAAAAAGGGTCAACCAGTCCAATGAACACCAACGGATCACCTCCGATGTGTTGAGCCGGCCAACAAGGACAAACTTAGGATGCTAACCGAGGAAAAAAGGAGATAGAATCTCTAAAGGTTGAAGTGAAGACAGTGGGTGAAGTGGAAGTTCAGAACTACATCGACAACTTTGACCAAATGAAGGAGTACGATGACTTTGCCAACTACTGGGCTTCATGGAGTGCCCAGGAGATGATGTCTCGCTTGAGGGAGATTTATCCATTGCTGAACATAGGATTTTTAGAAGAAGAGTTCGACAGTACTACTGGTGATCAGCCTAACACCGAGGCCGGGGGAAAGCTCATGAAGAAGAAGTGGAGATTGGGGCAATTGTAAATGTAGATCCTTAGTTTTTTCTTTTTCGTTCTTCTTCAGTGTAACGGCTTCGGCCCTGATAAATTTTGTAATGAAACCCTTTTCTTAACTATCGTGTTATTTCCTTTTGCGTGTTTGAACTTCGCTTAGATTGGGTAAATTAAACAATATTAAAGTGTACACACTTCGACCAAGCAAATGTAATGTAAGCACTTCACCAAAATGAATAACTCAAATGGGATCCAAGTGTTAAAACTTTGCTTAAACACTTCGACCAAGCAAATAGTGTAAACACTTTACCAAAATGAATAAATTAAATGGAATCCAAGTATTAAAACTGCCCTTAAACACTTCAACAAGCAAATAGAGTGTAAATACTTCACCAAAATGAATAAATCAAATGGGATCCAAGTGTTAACACTTCATTTAAACACTTCACCAGGGGAGGCGCATGCGTCTCTACTAATAAAGTGGTCATCCTTTACGGAGGTGGCCTGTGGGGGTGTCACGCACCTTGAATTAGGGCGTTTTTTGACATGGAAAGCGTCATTTTTGATAGGTTGATGAGGCGACCCATGTAGGGGTATCACACTCCTCTCCTATCGAAATGGACATTCTTGATTGAAGTGACTCCAGACATGCACCTCGGCAAGGGCATTTGTTCGTAAAAATGACGAAATGGAAACTAATCCATTCCCTTGACAAAAATATTTACATGACTTAGCCTTCACAACTATATTGATAATACTTCCTCAGATGTTCAATATTCAGGATGAGGCATCATTTTTCCTTCCAAATCTTCAATCTTATATGTGTCAAGTTGCACTTCTTCCGTAACGCGATATAGACCTTTCCAGTTTGGCCCCAATGTTCCTATTCCTGGTTCCTTTGAGGATGGAAAAAATTTCTGGAGTACCAAATCGCTAATGTAAAAGACCCTTTTCTTCACCTTGGGATTGTAGTAACCCATCATCTTGCGCTAGTACGAAGCGAGTTTTACTTGAGAGTCATCTTTCCTTTCCTCAAGGAGTTCAAGCTCCAACCTTCCTAGTTCATCATTGGTCACTTCATTGAAGTGGATGCGACGAGGTGAAGGAACTCCAACCTTACCAGGCTCATGGCCTCAGCCTCCTAAGTCATGGAGAATGGAGTCTTCCCGGTTGCAGTCCTTCTGGTTGTCCATATGGCCCAAAGGACTTGGAGAGTTCATCAACCCACGTCCCTTTTAAAGTGTCCAGCTTTCTCTTCAGGGTGAGTTTGATGGTTTTGTTGATCGCTTCGACCTGCCCGTTTGCTTGGGAGTGATGAGGTTTTGATAAATGCTTCTTAATTCCGAGTCCATTGCATAAATCTCTGATTTTCTTATTTTCAAACAGCTTTCCATTATCCAAAACAACAAAACGGAGGATGCCAAACCTACATATGATATTCTTCCAAATGAACTTGGAAATGTTCACTTCGGTAATCTTAGCCAAAGGTTCCGCCTCGGCCCATTTCATGAAACAGTCAATTGCTACGATGGCGAAGGATACATTCCCCCTCCCCTTGGGCAATAGGCATATGAAATCAACTCCCCACTTAGCAAATGGCCAATGGCTTGATACAACTGTGAGTTCTTGTGAGGGTCGTCTTTGCACATTGGAGAAACGTTGACATTTCTCGCATTTATTTACAAATATATTGAGTCCCTTTTCAAGGTGGGCCAATAATATCCGTGTTTGAGTACATTATGTACCAGTGCTGGCCCTCTAGAGTGGTTGCCACAAACTTCCTCATAGATTTTCCTTAGGATATAGTTCGCCTATTCATCTCTTATGCACATGAGGAGCCGAAATGAGAAACCTTGCTTGTATAACACATCATCCCGCAGGATGAAGTGGGCAGCCCTTATTTGAAGTCGACGGGATTTGGCTTCATTGCTCGATACAGTCTGTTCTTTCAGAAAAGCAATAATAGGTTGCAACCACAATAGGGTGCCTTCAATCCACATCACTTATTCCTCCCTTGTGATTGTGGTTTCAACAAGATGTTCTATGGAAACCACTTTAAGGAATTCGAAATCCTTATTGCTAACCAACTTTGACAGAGCGTCGATGTGGAAGTTCTCAAATCAGGGCACTTGTGTCAGTTCGAATTTTTCAAAGTTGGAGAGGAAATTCATGGCTAGTTTCAGGTATACCGCCATATGCTTGTCTTTGGCCACAAAATGGCCATTGACCTGGTTTACAACTAGTTTGAATAGATGTTAATGGTCACCCTCTTCAGTTACAATTCCTTAGCTAAACAAAG
>CAIGRK010302882.1:0-13479 GCA_903798315.1 Fraxinus greggii | reverse complement strand
CTCTAATGAACAGTCGAACCAAGTATATATATTCCGGCCCAAGTTTCATCCAACGGCCAGTAGGAGAACACGTGTCAACAGATCCCGAACTCAGCCCATTAGTAAAAACGTGTTTTATCAGAAACACAACTTCAAGCTGAAATATAATGTAGCACCAAGAATACAAGGGTTCGAATCTCCAACAATCAGTTAAATAAAGTAATTCTAATCATACTATATCTATTATTATAGTCCCAAAATACTATATATCATTAGTAATAATATTGTGAAGGCTATATCCTCCAATCACTCCTATAATCCTTTATGTTGCGTCTCGCTACCAGATTCAAGAAGAGGCCCACGTGTAGTCATTTAGAAGCCCAACTAAAGCCCCACAACTCTGACCAACTTATGGGTAATGCAATTTCAATTCTTAAAAAGCTCTATAAGATTGCTATCTCATCTTTTACACATTCATATACATTTCGACACTAAAAAACACTTTTGCGGGTTGCATCTCTAGCACGTCCCACGCTCAACATATTTCTTCTCATCGATTGACTTGATCGTCATAGTGCTCGCGATTGCCTCCTGTACCATCGAAACAAGTGACTAACAATTTTCCTAAGTACGTAGCAGAAAGGCTCATGTGGACGCAATCTGTTGGGCATATTGGAGGTGCAAAAACTTAGGTCAATAGATTGACATCGTCTGTGGGACAATCACACTATAACCACAAATATTCTCATGGAAAAATTTTGTCCGAAAAAGTGCTTTAACTTCCTCTTTAAAAAAAGAGTTCTTGAATAAAGAACTAGAGGAAGCCCCAAGAAAGAAGTGATTTGAAAGTGTTATGTTGATTTTGGTGTATATATTCCTTGAAAATGAGTATTTTGAGGTAAAAATCTACTTAAGAGACTCCCTCTTTGAAGAAAAGAGACATCCATCCATAATGAGTTCTAGTAATAAAAAAACATCCCCAAGAAGAGCATTGTAGGCCTCTGACGAAGAAGTCATCCAGACTAATGTCACCCACCGCCGACCTCATCATCATTATCGACAAGGTAGGAGGGTAGCTACACGCCTCAATAGAGAGATGACGGAAATGACAGCCAATATGAAAAGTATCACGACACAGAATGTTGCCATGTAGCAGCTCTTCACGTAAATGCATGAGCCAAGAGGTATCATATGCCTCAAAATGTGTCTTAAGCAAGCCTCTTATCAGCAAGAGAAAGATAAACTGTAAAGTTAGAGAGCTCATTCTAATAGGTACGAGAGAGGTACTAGCCCAATAGAAAGGAAAGTAGGAGTGGATGTGTCATCAAATTATGCATCCAACCAACCTACAAATGACCCGCTCTTCGGATAAGATAAGTTTTCTCCTCATTATGAATGAGAGCAAAGACCCCAAATGTCGCCATCGTCTTTGATAAGATTGGCCGTGATATACCTAGAAATAGACCTTAGTAACTACCTCTCATGGTCAGTCATCATGAACCAATACAAAGGCCCCAAAACAACCCCCACCTAGAAATAGATAAGAGAAAAGGTCAGAGGCCAAAAGGGATCTGGCGAAGACCTTCCAACTGTCTAGGTATCAAGCTGATGAAGAGGACTCTAGTGGACCATATAGGTCCTATGAACGGATGATGAGAACCTATCATTTTCACAGGAGCTCCGATGTACACGGATGCCAAGTTACATTGTGCCTCCAAAGATTCTAATGTATGAAAAGAGAGGTGATTCAAAGAAGCATCTCAACAACTACAAAACTCATATGACCTTGAGAGGTGCCTCACAATGAGACATGCCCACCAAATGGGCAAAGGAAGAGGCAATGGATCTAGAAATAGGCCCTAAGAAGATGCGCGACACTACTGTACTCTCCATCAAGTTCATGGTCATGATACCAGCGAACGTAGAGATATGAAGAAGTTGACCCAATGGTCATACAAAACCAAGGGCTACCTCAATGAGACATGCCCATCGAATGGGTAGAGGAAGAGGCAATGGATCTATGCCCTACTATGACGCGCGACCCTACTGCACTCTCCATCGAGTTTATGGTCTTGATACTAGTGAATGTAGAGATATATTGCAACCCACAGAGCGAAATAATCCCCCTGAACTTAGGAGAGATGATCGCATCCCAAGTGCGAAGCCGTCCTCGCCTAGCCAAATTCAGGAACCTAGGTAAGATGAGACAAGACGATCTCCTAGAGATAATTTTCTTCGTTACGTGTGGGACAAAGATAGAGAAATGCCAAGAAATGGGTAAAGGCAAAATGGGACATCAATGGACATGGACAACGCACCTATCCGAGAGATAGACACAATCTTCAGATGTCCATATGTAGAAGACGAGTCTTGAAATGTACAAAGGAACTATTCTAGAGAGGTCAAGGACCCTCAACTACAAAAAATATCGAAATCGCGATATAAAAAAGTTGTCACATAAATAGGGATTTCGTTGCAAAAATCATTTCGTGACAACATTATGTTTGCCATGATGTCGTCGTAGCACATATATATATCGCAAAAAAATTAAAGGAGTGACAAGTCAATCTATCGCTACCGATATTTTTAAAATCGACCTGGATAATGACCCAAAAAAGAGAGAATGTCAAGGGAAAGAAGGTTGAACAGGGTTGAACTGAAAATAATATAATTAAATAAAATCATAAAATGATATTTCCTATTAAAGTTTTATATCAAGTACAAAATTTGACTTTCAATAACTATTTAATACTCATTTTACATCAAATTAACATTAACTGGCCAGTGAAACTTAATATAAAATAAAGGGAAAATTACACAAAATCCTCCTTTTCAAAATCAATATTCAAAAATCAGGTAGAAGGTTTCATTTTTGAAAAATCAAATATTCCTTTAATTATTATAAATTAATATTTTAATATTAATAACATTATAAATTAATTTATATACATACCGCTACACTATATACCCCCATTCAAGCCCTAATTATTTCGCTTTATCTTCTTTCTCTCTCTATACCTATATACTCTCTCTCTCTCCCCCAACCTCTCTCTACGATTCTATTGGCCGTTGAGTACAAAGAGGTTTCTTTCTTCCCAGCCTCTCTCTTTGTCTTCCCATCTGGACCTCTGTGCGAAGAGACGTGCTGCGGTGCTAGTAGATGCGTGGTGACACCTAGAACGGCAGCGACGAGACAGCTGCAAACTCGTAGCAATGTTGTCCGGCGGTGCACCCGCCATCATAGCAGAAACATATGGGGAGGGCTTTGGGGCATTTTGGTCGCTAACAGAAGAGAAAATTTGGGGAGGGAGTTTGGGGTATTTTAGGGATTTCATTCTCCTCCGATTTGATTTGCTGGGCCGGAGCCGCTGAGTAAAGGCATCTTCTTTACTCGAGTGGAGAATCTGGTGGTAGTTTTGGTGTTGTGGTGGTGTGTTGGGTTGGTGGTAATTTTGAGGTTGTTTTGTTTTTATTTCTATTTCAGATTGTGAGATGGTGGTGGTGGAGGCGAGGTGGTGGTGTTGTGATGGTGAGATGGTGATGGCGATTACTATGTTTGTGGATTTGATGCTGCAGTGGTCGTAGTGGTGTGGTGGTGGCTATAATAATTTTGAATTTGATTATTTAGTGGTGTTTGGATATGATGGTGGTGATGTTGACGGTTTAGTGTGGTGCTGGTGGTTGGGTGGTCGTGGCGGCGGCGACGATGTTTGGCTGCGGATGGTTTTACTGTCAGGATCGGTGCTGGTGGTGATGTTGGCTGCAGATGGTTTTACGGTCGGGATGTGGCGGTGGTGGTCCGACGATGGTGGTTTCGACGATGCGATGGATGGCAGTGGTGAGGTGGCGGTGGTGGTAACAAATGATTTGATTGTTTGTGACCAATGAATAATATGTGACCAATGAAATAGATAAATTATGACCAATAAATAACGTGTGACCTAAAAAAATTTTTAATTTGTGACCAATAATTTTTGACAGTATAATAAGTTGTGACTTAAAATATTTGTGATTTGTGACCATTGGGATATGAATTAGATCGTCGTCGTCTATGTAGTCCACCTAGTGTTAGCAATTTCTCTAGTGTACCAGTAGCTGACATAAGGGGTAATATTATTGGAGAAGTGATAGAGAAAGAGGAAGACCCCGAAGAAGACCCTAAGACAGCCCCAAGTACCACCTTGCACCATATTTTGAGGAGAATCCTGGACACAACCCTGGGGAGAATCCAAAGCCAGGCCGAGATGAGGGAGCTAGGGGAAATTTTAAGATGAAGTTCAAGATCCCTCTTACTAACTGGAATCAAAGAATTAGTAGATCTATTCCGACCAAAANATTTCTCTAGTGTACCAGTAGCTGACATAAGGGGTAATATTATTGGAGAAGTGATAGAGAAAGAGGAAGACCCCGAAGAAGACCCTAAGACAGCCCCAAGTACCACCTTGCACCATATTTTGAGGAGAATCCTGGACACAACCCTGGGGAGAATCCAAAGCCAGGCCGAGATGAGGGAGCTAGGGGAAATTTTAAGATGACGTTCAAGATCCCTCTTACTAACTAGAATCAAAGAATTAGTAGATCTGTTCCGACCAGATCATATATGATTGTCATGTTTGGACTAAATTTTATTTAAATAAGTGAATGTATCGGATACCATGAAGTCCATTTGGTTTATGCAAGTTATTGAGATTGGATGAAATAAAATTTGCTATTTTTCTTATTCTTAATCTAGTAATTAAGTGATTTTACATTTGTATTTTATTACGGTAATGCAACTTGCTCTAGAAACACAAACAATAGGAACTGTCAACTCCAGACCGAAGCAATTGAAATGAACAATGACAATGATCACAATCAGAGTGACCAATTCATACAGTTTCTTGAAGCGACATGCAACATGGACGCCACCCACCGCACCACCACCTGCAGAGAGGAGTGTGGCTACAATAGTGGAACAATATCATAAGCTACAACCCCTAGCTTTTAAGGAAGGCACGGATCCACCAGTGGCAGAAGAGTGAATAAGCAGGTAAGAAATGATCTTTGAACTTGTTGGGTGCCTCGAAAATCGGAAGGTAATCTGTGCAACCTTTGTGCTGGATAAGGAGCAGGACACTGTGGGAAATGACCAACAGATCCAGAGCAGCTGGACAAGGGTAGATGTGGAATGAATTCAAGGAACTATTCCTACAAAATACTTCCCCACCAACATCCAAAACCAGAAGGAAGCGGAACTCTTGGTGTTTAGACAAGGAAACTTGACACTGGTGGATTGTGAAAGGAAGTTTGAGGAACTATCTCGCTACGCCCAAAAATTGGTTAATACGGAGGAAAAGAAACGAGACGCTTTGAACTAGGTTTATGTAATGATCTCCAACAATCAGTGGCCACCTTTGAATTGGGTACATACTATGAAGTATTGGCAAAAGCATAGTTAGCCAACTTCAGGGAAAATACCAACAGTACCAGTAAACCTCAACAACTTGTACTGCCATAGAAGCGTAAATGGGAGGATCATAAAGATAAAAGGAAGCAAAATTTTGCAAAGAAAGGGAAAGGAGGGTCAGCTTCGAGCAAATATTAGGATTATTCAATATGTGACAAGTGCCAGAAGTATCATGCTGGGAAATGCCTCATGGGAACCTATGTATGCTTCTATTGTGAAGGGACAGGTCACGTGGCAAAGTTTTGCCCAAAGAATCAGAAGCTGAGCAACCACCATAACAGTAAAAACCTGGGAATCCACCTAAAGGGCAAGCCATGGTCTATGTCCTCACTGAAATTGAGGAGGATGCCGGCTGAAATATTTTGGCAGGTAACATTCTGATACTTGGTACTCCTACATATGTTTTGACAAATTCTGGTTTCATCCACTCTTTTATATCACCGAAATTTATGAGCATGATAGATGTAAGTAGTGAAGTTGCCAATACACCATTAGAGATTGTCATCCCTTTAGGGGATGTACTTTACACAAGTCACACAGTAAAGACAGTAGGGGTAGAAATTGATGGTAAGATCTTGGACATGAACTTACACGTCCTAAACATGCATGAGTTCGACATAATCTTGGGAATGGACTGGCTTTCAAAGAACCACGCAACGATTCTATGCTTTGAGAAGGAAGTAATTTTTAGATGGCCTGGAGGAGCATAACTTCGCCTTTCAGTGAACAAAACAAAATCCGTACCCAGAGTCATTTCTGCCTTAAAAGCCCGAAAACTTTTAAAGTAAGAGAGGTGCATTGATGTCAGTGCTAACCAAAGAAGATAAAGCGCTAACGATAGGAGATGTCAAAGTAGTACGGGAATTTTTGAAAATCTTTTTTGAAGACTTACCTAGTATGCCTCCAGAATGGGAAGTAGAGTTTACAATTGATTTGACTCCCTGTTCTACTCATATTTCAAAAGCTCCCTATAGAATGGCACCAAATGAACTGCAAGAATTGAAAACAAAAGTCGAGAAATTATTGGGAAAGGACTTTGGAAGACCCAGTGTGTCACCTTGGGGCCGCCAGTGTTATTCGTTAAGAAGAAAGATGGATTTATGAGGATATGCATAGACAACCGAGAATTAAATAGGATCACCATCAAGAATAAGTATCAACTTCCTAGAATTGAGGATCTGTTTGATCAATAACGAGGTACGATAGTATTCTCAAATATCGATATGAGGTTGGGATATCATTAGTTGAGGATAAAAGCTAGTGATATCTCGAAACTTGGTATGGTCATTACGACTTCTTAGTTATGCCTTTTGGCCTAACTAATGCTCCAGGAGAATTCATGGACTCAGTGAATTATGTGTTTCATGAATACCTGATCAATTTGTCATCGTGTTCATCGATGATAAACTGAACTACTCGAAGATTGAAAGGGAGCATCAAGAACATTTGAAAATTGTGTTACAAATTCTGAAGGAGAAACTTTACGCTAAATTCAAAAAGTGCGAATTTTGGTTAGAACAAGTTGTGTTCCTTGGACATGTGGTCACAGTCCAGGGAATTGAAGTGGACCCAAGTAAAGTTGAAGTGGTATTAAATTGGTCGAGACCAAGCAATGTGGGAGAAGTTCGCAGCTTTCTGGGTTTAGCAGGATACTACAGAAGATTTATAGAATGATTTTCTAAAATATGAGGACCCTTGACTCAGTTGACACGTAAGAGTGCAAAAGTTGAATGGATTTTGAAAAATTTAAGAAGAGGTTAGTTAATGCACCAGGGTTGACTAACCTGAAGGATCAGAAGGTTTCGTAATGTACAATGATGCATCCAAGCAAGGCTTAGGTTGTGTTCTGATGTAACAAGGCACGGTAGTATCCTATGCATCTAGACAATTGAAACCTTATAAACAGAACTACCCCACGCATGACCTAGAACTTGCAGCAATTGTACATGCTTTGAAAATTTGGAGACACTACATATATGGGGGTAAATGTGACATTTATACTATCGTAAAAACCTTAAATACATTTTCACTCAAAAGGAGTTGAACATGAAGCAGAGAAGGTGGCTTGAATTGGTAAATGATTATGATTGTGAAATTCATTACCATCCAAGCAAGGCGAACGTAGGGGTAAACGCTTTTAGTAGGAAAACCACGGGCAATTTGGCAATATTAATAGCGCATGAACCTCTATATAAGGAATTTGAGAGATTAAGCCTCGAAGTAGTCACAACTCCATCAAAAACTATAGCTCAAATGATAGCACTCTCGATTCGATCGACACTCCATGATAGACTTAAGGACCACTAGAAGGGCGCTCACTAATTCGAATTTATTAAAGTTGAGATTGATATAGAGAAACAGAAAGGATTTATCATAACCGACAAAATTTAATATTATCAGAGACGTTTATGTGTACCAGATTTTGAGGAATTGAAAAGGGAGATTCTAGAAGAAGCCAACACTACTCCTTATTTAGTATACCCAGGAAGTACAAAATTGTATCGTGACCAAAAAATCGTATTTTGGTGGAGGAATACGAAGAAGGACATAGCTAAATTCATTGAGAGGTGTCTTGTATTTCAACAAGTTAAAGTTGAACATCAACGACCGTCAAGGTTACTACAACCATTGGAAGTTCCAGAATGGAAATAGGAGCATGTAACTATAGATTTTGTTGTTGGTTTTCCAAAGTCAGTGAAGGGTCATGAGGCCATTTGGGTAATAGTCGTTAGATTGACCAAAGCAACTCACTTCTTGCCTGTTCGGATGACCTTTTCTATGGACCAATTAGCACAGTTATATGTTAACAAAGTGGTGAGATTGCATGGTGTTCTTGTCTCTATTGTGTCAGACAGAGACTCATGGTTTACATCGAACTTCTAGAAAAGTCTACATCGGGTGATGGGAACTAGGTTAAAGTTTAGTACAACATTCCATCCCCAAACGGATGGACAATCGGAGCGAACTATTCAAACTCTAGAAGACATGCTCCGACTTTTGTTTCTTAGAATTTGGAGGGCATTGGGAGAAACATTTACCATTAATTGAGTTCGCTTACAACAATAGCTACCATGCCTCTATCGATATGGTACCTTATGAAACCCTATATGGAAGAAAATGCAGATCACCCGTTCATTGGTTTGAAGTTGGTGAGCGTAAGATATTGGGGCCTGAAATTGTGGAACAAACAGGTCGGGAAATTGAAAAGATCCGAGCTAGTATTAAGACTGTCGGAGACAGACAGAAAACTTTTGTGGATAGAAGACGAAAAGACCTAGAATTTGCGGTTGGTGATCGCGTATTTTTGAAAGTTACTCCAATGAAAGGTATCCTACGTTTCGGTAAGAAAGGGAAACTTCAACTGATGTACATTGAACCCTTCGAGATACTCAAACCAGTTGGAAATGTTGCATATCAATTAGCTTTGCCATCGAGCTTTCTGCAATGCATGATATCTTCCATGTACCTACACTCGAGAAATATGTCCCAGATCCGAGCCATGTAGTAAAGCATGAGCCATTGAAGATCCAACGGAATTTGAGCTACAAAGAAGTCCCGCTTTACGTTATAGCCTAGAAGGTACAAAAGCTTCACAACAATGAAATATCATTGGTTAAGGTATTATGACAACATCATTCAATCAAAGAAGTAACTTGGGAACGCAATGATGAAATGAGAACCAAATATCCCCAACTATTTGACGCAGACAACTGAGGTAATTTTTGAGGACGAATTTTTTTTTTTTTTAAGATGGGTAAATTATAATAACCTAAAATTCTCTGCTTGTCATTAACTTAAGTATAAGGACCAAGTTGCTTGATAACCATAGTTTAAGGACCAATTTATATAGAGACCAAGGTTCAAGGACAAATTTACATATCAACTATAAATTAGGGACCATATCGCAGGTTGGTAAAAGTTTAGGGGCCAATTTTCATACCTGTCCATAGTTGAAGGACTATACATGCAAATTCGAAATAATCGAGCCTTATGGGGGGTGTGGGTGTGTGTGTGTGGGGTATCTACCTACATGGTAAGAAATAATTATTGCATGTTTCTATTATGGTAAGGAATAATTGGATGCAAATTTTGGTATCTACCATAATTAAAAGAATCAATTAAGGAAACTTTCATTTTTATTTAATTATACCAAAAACCAAAAGGTAATTAACATATATAATTAAAAGGATTAACTAAGGAAACTTTCCTTCTATTTAATTATACAAAAAATAAATAAGTAAATAAAATGAAAATGGTAATATATATATTCCCCTACAAACACACACGAACATTTTTTTTGGTTCAAAAACCCAATTCTCCTACATGTTAATACAATCATCAGATTCAAGGTAAATGAAATATGCGTATTTCATTTGTTTAAAGTTACAGAAGTGATTATTATGATCATATTCTGAAATCATGAAGTTTAGTAGCGCAACCCACGAAATTAGAACCACGAAGTTCAGTTCTTATAATTTCGTGTCTCATCAAATATGTTCACGAATCTCATGGACTCCTATTTTTAATGTTACGTTATTTCACTTATTGAGATCATCATCATCATATAAAACATGATTTTTTTTTATATGTAATAATTAATCAGGGATTCGAGACGAATGAAGATTGGGCGAGCACGCAATGATGGCTAATAAAATATTTTAATAATGTTATGTTACGATTTACTGATGTTTTGACAATCACATTATTTTGATTTTGAAGATTTTAAGTTTAAATATGTTCTTAATTTTTCTCTTTCTTTTGAAAATTTTTACATTTTCATAAAGTAATTGTTCAAGAATCGATTCGTGAGATCATCACTATTGTTTATGACATACCAATGAGCTCTATCAATTTTCTGCTTCAAAAGTAACTTTGGTTCTGCATGGCCTAATAGTCTAGTATTTTGAGAGAAGACTGACAAGCTTGCCGTTGGAGACCCACCATAGTCATCACGCTTAGGTCGATTAAATCTTGTTTCAATGTATTTGAGATACATTGAGCAAAAGTTCAAAGACTCTATATGCTTTTGAGAGTGATCCTTCGAGTCAGACTTTGTTCTTAACATAACTCCTATATCGACCCAATATTTAGTCCTCAAACAATACATTAAAAGTTATTGTAAATAATAAGTAAATTAACAATATTAATATTAGAGTTTGTGTGTGTCTGTATCCATCTAAATGCAACGGGACCCCCAAGTTTTGCTTCCCCGGGTAGGTGAACAACTAAATGAACCATTAAATCAAACAATGCCAGTGAAAAAAAAAAATCATTCTAGTTTACATAAAATTATAACAATCATTTCTCTATTTTTCTAAATCATATTCAACGTTCTTAAACACAATTTTTTAAAAAAGCAACATATCTTTATAGTTGTACTACACACCTCCTTTCGCAAATATTTTCGAATTCCAACTGGAAGAAGTTCTAACAACGCATGAAAATCGTAACTTTTCAAACCTAATATTTTCCCTTCATTTTCTTGAACACATTTAGAAATATTTGATGCATATTCATCAGGGAACTTCATAGATTTCAAGAACTTGCAAAAAAAAAAATTTCCCCATATGTTAATGTGTAAGAAGCATGAGGTTTCAATAACCCATTAACATGTGGTTTTAAATGCAATTCTTTTCTAATTTTCATATCTTGCAAATCCAATATATCCTTATCCGTATCTTTTGTCTTTCCTTCAACATTCAATAATGTCCCAACAATATTATCGCATACATCCTTCTCAATAGGCATCACATCTAAATTGTGTCTTATTTTCAATTTAGACCAATACTCCAACTCAAAGAAAATGCTTTTTCTTGTCTAGTTTAACTCACTTGGAGTTCGTTTCCTTTTTCTATCTTTATTACTTGGGTATTTTCCAAACATTCCACACCTCACATCCTTTAATTGCTCTAAAATATCATCTTTGGTGGTGGTAATTCCCGTTTACCTTAGTGCTCGATCCTGATAGATTTCCATAAGTAGGAAAATCATTAATGATCCACATTATAGCTGCATGCATAGAAAACATCTGATCACTATAAGCATCAAACGTGGCAACACCAACTTCCCATAATTCTTTCAATTCTTCCACTAGTGGTCTCAAATTAACATCCATATCTTTTCCTGGTGCATGTGGCCCCAGAATTAGCAGTGACATCATAATAAATTGTTTTTTTATGCACATCCATGGTGGCATATAGTATTGGACAAGAATAACAGGCAACATGCTATAGGAATTATGCATGTTTCCAAATGGATTGAAGCCATCTGTTGCGAGGTCTAACCTAACATTGCAAGGATCTTGCATAAATTCTGGGTATGACATCAAATTCTTTCCATGCCTCATCGTCTAGTTCAATTCGTCCTTCTGTGTACCATCTCATATCTTTTGCAGTGTGTCTTTATAAGAATAATTGATGTAATCTCTTTTCAACAGAAAATATTGCAATACTTTATGAGAAACCTTCTTTCCCTTGCCAAAATTGGGTTTGTATCGTGGTTCTTCACATTATGGACACCTCATGGTAAACTCACGCTCTTTCCAAAATAATGCACAATCACACTTGAAAGCATGAATAGTATCATAACCTAATCTCAATTCATTTAGCATTTTTTTGGCATTATATGTTGATTTTGGTAATCTAGTATCTTTTGAAAAATCATTTTTCAGTAATTCCAACTATGAACACAATTAAAAGGGAATGATTCATCAATATATAACAATAAATCAAAAATTCTCCTAAAATTTTTTGATGAAAACTAAGACCAAAATGGTAATAAAAATTTGTATAAATCAAGGATACAAATCAAGAAAAAACTTAATTTATTTGTGAATTCCTGATGAGTCACCTTAGGGCTGTGCGGGAATGGTCAACGGTGGTGAATTAACTGGAGGTGGTGGATGGCATCAATGGGGAGTAACCTCAAAAATTTAGGGCTTATAGGATATCAAGGATAGTAAGATTACAAGTTGCCGGTGGTGGTGGCTTGGTCGGAGATGGTAGGTGACGACTGCCGTGTGGAAAGCAAGGTGAGGGTTATTCAATTGAAAGGCGGAGAAGGATATAGAGAGGCATAGACATGACTTTGTATTGCATATATGTTTTTGAAAAGATTTTCATATGTCTCGATTCAATCCCCAATTTATCAAAAAATTTGTGATTTGGTCCGTACTTCAATATGCTTTGTACATGTTTGGTCAATTTCACTCGAAATTTCAAAATTTTAACATTGACCAAGCCAAAGACTTCCATATTGGCTCCCTAATCTCAATATTCATACAAAAATTGGAACCTCTTCAAGT
Organism: Fraxinus greggii; assembly: GCA_903798315.1. Lineage (NCBI taxonomy): Eukaryota > Viridiplantae > Streptophyta > Magnoliopsida > Lamiales > Oleaceae > Fraxinus > Fraxinus greggii. The sequence goes on along the minus strand of CAIGRK010302882.1, from coordinate 751 downwards.
TCCGAATGTGTTGAAATCAATTCCCAAACTTTTTGAAAGTTACATTTTAGCCCTAAAACTTTTCGTTATACCTTTTTAGTGTAGTTTTCAGCATGTAATTTTGTTTTGAGGTACTTGAAATAACTTATAGTATATCTCTTATAATTAGTAGATGTCTACATAAAGTCTAATTTAAATTGAATTTGATTTAGGTGTCGACTACCGTGGGGAAAGCAAGGTGAGGGTTATTCAATTGAGAGCCGGAGAAGGATATGGAGATGGAGATGGAGGCATAGACATGACTTTGTAGTGCATTTATGTTTTTGAAATATGTCTCAATTCAATCCCCAATTTATCAAAAAATTTGTGATTTGGTCCGTACTTCAATATGTTTTGTACATGTTTGGTCAATTTCACTCGAAATTTCAAAATTTTAACATTGACCAAGAAACTACCAAAGACTTCGATATTGGCTCCGTAATCTCAATATTCATACAAAAATTCGACCTCTTCAAGTTCCTAATGTGTTGAAATCAATCCCCGAACTTTTTGAAAGTTACATTTTAGCCCTAAAACTTTTCGTTATACCTTTTTATTGTAGTTTGTAACATGTAATTTTGTTTTGAGGCACTTGAAATAACTTGTAGTATATCTCTATACAATTAGTAGATTTCACTGGGCTAGCTCATGCATTTCGAAGACGCATCTAAAGAGGTCCATGGAAAGAGGAATTTTCCTGTTAAGGCATACATATAAGAAATAAAGAGCTTTC
>CAIGRK010302788.1:0-11289 GCA_903798315.1 Fraxinus greggii | reverse complement strand
GCGATTGAAAAAAAGTAACGGCACTAAAAAAAGTGACAAAAATAAAAAAAAAATGTGATAAATACTAAAAAAGTGATAAAAATTCAAAAAAGTTATAGAAATTTTAAAAAAGTGACAAATTAAAAAAAAAAAGTGACAAATTAAAAGAAGTTACACAAATTAAAAAGTGACAGACAATAAAAAAAAAGTGACAAACTCAAAAAAGCAACAAAAATTTAAAGAAGTGACACAAATTACAAAAAAAAGAAAAAAATGGCATAAAGAAAGTAACAAACACTCAAAAATGACAACCACCCATCACTTTGCAGCTAGTGAAAAGAGGGATTCACCAAGTCTTTTTTTTAAAGTTGAGTGGATTGTTCCAATGCAGATTTAGAATTCCCCGGTACCCATTAAACATGCGAAGTCCATTCAACAGAGTAAAAGTTTCAACCCTGCATTAGAGACACAATTCTGAAAAAATTCAATTAAAGAAAAAAATTGGGAGAGAGAGGAGACATTTCTATTGCGAAAAATTACGCACAATTTTCAGAGATTATTAAATCTTAATCCTACGAAAACAAAAAATAAAAAATAAATAAATTGACACTAAAAAAGTGACCCTAGAAAAAGTGACAAAACGATTAACACTTACTCTATTGCCATTTAAGAAAGTGACACTTAAAAAGTGACAAAAAAAGTGACCCTAAAAAAAGTGACAAAACGATTAACACTGATTCTATTGCCATTTCTATAATGAAGCAATATATCGACCTAAAATCCACCCACAAAAATGATTAACACATATTCTGAAGATTATTTCTACACATTCCACACATTTGTTTTTTTATCATACATTCAGTAGAGCATTATGTATTTGTAATGGAAATTTTGCAAGAAAATAGAGCATGAGATAGCCAGGGTCTGGGAAATATAAAATTCCAAATTTCAAAAATAAGATTCAATCAAAGAACTTTCTTGAAATCCCATTAAATCCATTCATCCCCATTTACAAAGAATTACAAAAGGTGCCATCAAAAGTTTGCCCTTTTTCAAATAAAAATTAGATTCAAATTCTGTTCAAGTGGAGTAATTTAAATCCTTTTTTTCTTCAATGGAAACCCCATTCCTAACCTCAAATGCATCAACAACCCCTTCAAGTACATCTCGACATAGTTTTCGGTAGCCTCAGACTCAGCTTCGGTCGGCCACCCGGTCTCTGTCAAGATCAACAGAATATTTTCTTGGCCCAAAACCGCCATAGCAGCTATAGCAACATCCACCATCATGTCGAGTAAATTCAGGTAGTGGACGAGTCATCCCGGAAATTAAATGGGTGTTCTTGGAACGAAGCATACCCAACTGGGATTTTGGAACTCATTCTGTAGCTAATGTATGAGAACAAATTGATCGAGAGTAAAGAGTTGGATTCATATATATACTCAATTGATTTTTTTCCGGCTCCGCCCGATTCACTTTCCACACTAACATTATTCCAAAATGAAGTTATCACTTTCCATTCTCTATTTCCTTCTTCGGCAGCTACTTATGTTCCACTATTGCTGCCATGTTGCCCGAATATTCTCAAAGATGCGGATGACGGCAAGTGGGGCTTACTTTCCAACATTGTGATTGGCAAGAAATAAAAAATACCTTTAGAAGATGGTATGCAACAAATCATATATTAACAGACGAGAAGCAAATTGTTTTCGGTGATGGCGCCACAACGATCACTGTATTTTTCCGTCAGAAACGACGACGAACATGACAAGATTTCATAGTCATTCTCGATAGATCAAGGCCGATCTACACAGAGAAAGAGAAGAGATGAATATAGAGAGAGATGGGAAAGTTGGAAATAATTAGGTTAAGTTTGTTGACAGACTCAATGTAAAAATACAATATTTTATTCTTTGTAATAACTTCTCACATGATTTTTCAAAAATGCCATATTTAGGGTATATAGTCTAATTTCCTCTTGAAATAATTGAAGCCAGAAAAGTACCAATTAAACTGGGAAAGCCTGTTTCTTTTACCAGCAAAAAGCCTGACAAAAACCATTTAAATAGATTACCATCAAGAACTGTCTCCCTCAATAATGCTAATCTGGTGGTCAAAAGCAAGAAGTGTGCAATGGAGTTCCTTGCGGTGCTGGCGATTACCTGGCCTTTTTCGGAGTGGGAGGTAATGCGACACCATGGTTACCTCAGTACTTTGCGTCCACGAGTTTCATGTGGCTAATAAAAGCTTGGAGAGGGAATGGCTTCTTCCAGAAACTCATTCTTCGGCCCAGGATCTCACCAAAATTCCCATTTGTAAAGCCATGGTTGGAAATTTAAAGGACGACTAGAACTTGTAAATTTTTTGTTGAAATGATATTGTTCCTCAATCAATGAATAGATGAACCCATACACTTCATCCTTGCATTGTGAAACTATGATTGGGAAGGGGTGATAAAAAACATATATAGCTACGTATTTTCATTAAGGTGATTTTGAGAGGTGGGTTTTTATTACTTCAAACGCAAATTGGTGGTTTCCATTCTTGTGAACTTAGTGCCAAAAAGTGGTAGAGAAATTCCTTTTTACTTTCTAAATTTCTAAACCAATTTCTCCCTTTTCAGGAAAAATCATATCTGCTTGTTTGCTTCCTAGTGTTTGCTTCCAAAGGAATTTTTATCATTCCATCTTTCCAGTAGAATTTTTCTTCCTTTAATGTGGCTGGCTGGCTGGCTTCTGTTTTCGTAGAAGGAAATTGCCCAAAAAATCTTCTTCCATCGGCCTTTGCTGTTTTTCAGTAGATAACTGCCCGGCAAAAGATATTTTCCGGTGGTGGCCTTTTGTACATGATATAACATGATTAATGTATGAATTTCCCACAAACGATACTAATCTTTTAACCTCAAAAAAAATGCGCCAACATGATTTCCTCCACCTCCTCTCCAAGTAAACATCACCTGTAGACTAAAACATCCCGCTAGGAGGCAAAAATTATCGGTCGAGAAAAAAGTCCGACAATTATTTGCACTCCGACAATCAAGTCAACGGTCAAACAAGAGAGGGAAAGAGAATTTAGATAGGGTTATCATCACTTTGTTTGAAATGAAATCACACACACACATATAACCGTAAATGGGCCACATGGATAATGGGTCGAGCCCAAAATGCAAATTATTTAATTTAATAAGCCCCATCTAGTCGATGTCACATAATAAGAAAGCCTGCAATCCAATGTACACTCGCTTGCAATTTGCTCCACCCGATCTCTTAACGAATAACTCATTCATCCATTTATTTCCCACTTTTTGCCGAGAGATTAAAGACTGTCAATCAAATGTTCACTGGCTCGCAATTGATCCACCCCACCTCTTAACGCGGCTTTCGGCTTGCCCAGCCTGCAAAAATTAGCCGATTTCCAGTTACTGGATAGATATCTCGTTATAGACAGAAAAGAGCAGAATAAAAACTGTAATACTGACCTCTTTTTCCCAGTTTGTGATGGCTGTAATGACTATCAGGATAAGGGTTTGCAAAAAAATTCCTCCAATCATCCCACCCCAGATTCCCTGTAGAGGAACAAACACATGACAAAAAAGTGTGACCTTCGTAAGAAGGCAGAATAGAAAATGAAATTGAAAACATAATCTTTCAAAAAAGGTTAAACAGTGAATTTGAGAAGCCGACGCTGCTCCACAACATGAATATGAATTGGCCAGCTTAATAAACTTTCTTTAGATTATAGAAACAAAGAACAACTCAGACAGATTTACCATGGCTCCAAGATCAAATGTGAAGCCTAGCAGTATTCCAGCAGGCAGTCCAACAAGGTAATAACACCCAATATTGATCCATGCTACAAGAGATTGCCATCCAGCTCCAACAGCAACCCCTGGCAAAAATGAAACCACGAGTAGATTCGTGTCAGGATCTCCAGCAGCTAAACTGTGTACGTTTTGTTTTGTATTGCTCAAATAATTTAGCTCTTTTTTTTTTTTTGGCTTATCCAGTCTACCACATCAAACGTGGAATAAATGTCACACATTCACATCATAGAATTAGTCCAATGACCTCTTGTGCAAGAATATGCATTTGGTTGCTGGATTAGTTATGTAATGAATTATCACTTAAATTTGTGGATTTTCGTTATTGATGTCACCAACATACTGGTGATGGCCTTACAGAATTGTATAAAACAGGAAACTTACATTTTTACTCGATGATAATTGTCTGTTTGTATATATGTAGTCAATAAAGGATTTGTTGTAGAATTTATATTTTAAACTTGGAATTATTAATCAATAACAATAACAAATAGAAGTAGTGTGTGTGCTGCTAGGTCTCTTAATAATTACCTGATAAAACGGGTTGAAGGCTGTTAAGTAAAACCGTAAGTCCAAGCAGAATTGCAAGTCTAGTAGCCTCCTTAGCAACTGCGTCACTGTTGGTAAAGAGATGCGGAAAATAATCTCTTGTTGAAAAAACCACTGCCATGCAAACTACTCCGATCAACACAGATGTGATGGAAACCACGGTGACCGAAAATTTAGCTGCTCGTGCATTGCCGGCTCCAAGTTCATTCGATACTCTCACACTGAAGACACAACCAAGGTATCTTGTTTATAACACGTCTGCATTTGATCTTTTCTATTGAATGAAACAATAATCCTTCTTTCAAGAGCAATCATAATCAGAAATGCAACTGGAACACAAAGACGTTCCCACCCTGCTCTTGTGCACACAAAAACGTTCTATATACAATCCTAATATATATGTAGAAACATTTAAGGGAACCTAATAAATTTACAGAATCCTCAACGTACCCTTCAACCTAAAATATAATATGATTACACTTCACACGGTCCAGCAAAAGATATTAAAGGGACTAAGGGAGATGGAATTAAGATTACTATATAATTGTTCATGTATTAGATACTTAATATTCCTTTCCACGACTACTAAGTTGATAACCGCAAGCATGTAGACATAGTCAAGCACATAGGCAGTCATTTGAAGTATTGAAAGATCATCAGCGATTTAGCATGCACTCAGCGGTTATGAAATAACAAATATTTGAAATGTAAATGGTCATAACTATATCACCTTATGGCAGCATTGAATCCCAGAGGAATCATTGCCTCCCATCCTTGAATGTTCATGCTGCAAAAGTATTGTGAGAAAAGTTATATCAAGAACTTGTTACATAATGCAATAAGTGGATATTCGCGCAAAGACCCATAATTCGAGAATGTAATGATGCTCCAAACTGGATCATGAAAAAAAAGAATACTTGAAGCAGAGACACTTGATACCAGATGAAATAACTCAGATGGTTTCCAATCTCGGGTAAAACAAGAGGAGTGTTGACGTAGTTGACAGTTGGATGGAGCGCGAAAAGTATTGAGAAGACTCCAAATCAACTGAGAACAAGACTTGCTTTGTTTTTGACATCAAGTTTCACCAACACGAGCGAATTAAAACAATCAGTTGCTTGCCAGAATTCAATACTATTGAATTCAGCAAGTTTTTTCTTCCTTCAAACATTATGAAACTCTCTTTTCAGTATTATTTCAACTAAGCTTCCCTCTGTTTTCGGAATCTTGCCATTGTAAGAACCTCATGTATAAATTGCTTGGGATACCAGGTGCCAGCATTACTGTTTTACAACACTGTCTATTCAATTTTAAAGCATGAACGAAGAAAGTTATGTATATAATTTTCAAAATTTTAGTACGAGTATCGTTCTTTTCTTCTACGTCAATTTTTTTTAAGGGTACGAAGAATCTGTGGATTCTTTTCTTGTGCACCCTAATAATACACAACAACAACTAACTAACTAAGCCGCGTCCCTACTAAATTGCAGCACGTCGGGATGCCCTAACAGAAGTGCACTGGGATTCATGTCATAAGATTTGACAATTTTTTTATGCGGTTACCTACTCAACCTTCCTCCTTAAATTGGGTTTAAGATAAGCTAAAAAGAGTAAATAAATAAAGAAGTTTCTACATATTAAAAAAAAAAAAAAATACAAAAGAATTGATGGAATTGAAAAGTATACCAGATAGAAATAGCATCGACCGGTATCAAAGGGTTGTCCAAACGACCTGCTATCACCACCACTACCATAAGGTACCAGAACTCCAAACTGCAATAGGATCCTCGTAATTAAAATAGATTCACGAGCATCACAAACATTAATTAAGCAATGAAAACATACAGAAGAAGCAAGGAGGGAAAAACAAGAGATACCATAACATTACAGCAGAGGCTATAGAGAGCTTGACAAAGCCAAACAAGTCTTGAAATGCGAGCATTGAGAATCCGCTCCAAGCTCCGTCCGATTTGGTGATGAAAATATAGATTAGTTGCAAAATGACAATTAGCCACCAAGAGGTATTAAGAGTGACTGCTGCTCCAACCAAGCCCCACTCGAGTTTCAATATTAGCAACCAGCTAAAAATTGCATGTAGCACTAGTACCACTGCTGATACCACAGCCATTACTAGGAGCTTCCTCTGTGCTTGCAAGAATTTTTGAATTGGAAAATTCAATGCATATGCAAACAATTGTGGAATCATCCATAAAGCAAATTTACCTGCAGAGACTTCTGAGTTAGCTTATCAGAAATATAATTAAATGTTAAAGTGTGATATGCTGATTAAATGCCCGGCAGAATATGGTATTAGTTTCTTTCTACACATTTCTCTACCCTCTTCTTCTAATCACAACCGTCTTTGGACTCTTTCTGTGCGTCTTTATTACTCTTCCATACACGAAACCAAACTGAATATCCCCTTCCGCAAACCACAAAACAACCGTGTCCCAGCACCACATCACCACAAGTCAAACTAGAAAAACGACAGTGACCCACTTACAACATGAACTGAAGTCAGTTTTTTTACGGTAATTGAAATTGGAATACATTAATTACACGAGTTCGAGAGGGTTTATTCATGAACCGGGGGAGTTTGTTGACAGCAAATGATATTATCGTGAATCAATGATGTGTGAGTATTAAAAATCCCCTATTCTCTTGTGGAACTGTGTGCTTCTAGTCAGACTTTTAGTTCTTGTTGGCTGGAATGGGAACTGTCAGAGCTTGTTCAGGTGTTCGGGTTTGTTTGTCAGATCCACACTGACTAGATCTTTTCACATCTATTCATTTGTAGGCTGCTAGACTTCACACACATCTACCATGTTTTGTTCAGTTTTGTATTTCCTAGGGTGGAAAGCTACTTCAAACCTTGCTCATTACGAAGTGGTAGTCTTGAGGAAATAGTATAACACTAGATCTTTGCGAGGTACGGGTTTAGTGGTTCTTAGACAACAATCTTGTCACGATGAAACTCGCTTTGTTCACCAAGGATGAGTTGAGTAACATGCTTTGGATTTAACTTTCAAAGGGAAATAGTTAACTTTTCTTTGGACAACCTCAAAGTTCACACTGGTCAAATTTGACCCCTTCTTTCCATGCATTCATAATTAATACAACAAAAAAATTTACGAGGTGAATTATTTTTAATGAAGTTTTAATGAAGTAAACATAGAGTTGCTTATTTGTTTATGCTCAATTTTATAAATTAGACTTTTTCAAGGACGATCCTTGCGTGCTTGACAATTAAATTAATATTTATATTCTTGACACGAATCTAATAGAGAAATTCCAAAGCTAAAGGGTATAAATGAGCTTACACAGATATGTTAAATTGAAATTTAGATTCTTCACACAAAATCAAATAAGTTTCTAAGTTAAAGGTATAAATGACTCCGTCTGCAAAAGAGTCAATTGCTTATAAAAATGGGATTTCTTAAAGCAACGCTAGCTTGGTTTGCCTAGTGAGAACTAGTGCAGTTGTCGTTTGCTTGTATGATTAAAAAATAATAATAATAATAAATTTATTTCATTTAAGCGAGTAGGGACCACTTCTGCAACAACATTGAAAGGTTAGGAACCAGAATGCTCGGTTTTTTAAAGATTAGAGACCAACTTGCTAAAGGGGATATAAGTTGAGGGCCTCAAAAAAATGTTCAGTACCCTACTGTTGTTCATGCACTGTAACGAACACAAATAGATACACGACGACACAAAATTCACAATGGACTAAACCAAGCTTAGCAAAAAGACAGAGCCGAATGCTAACCCGCTGCTTGTGAAATTTGAGTAGTTTCTCCGAAGAACTTAAGAATTGATGGAGAGAAGATGAAAATAGGAAGCAGTATACAGGCAGTGGTCAGCAGAATGACCCATGATCTTTGCATATATATTCCCAACATCCTTATCTGCCCTGCACCGTATGCTTGCCCACACAAAGTCTCCAATGCACTCCCCATTCCAAGCTGCATGTATTTCTTTTTAACTTTAGTTAAAAAAAAAAAAAAGGATTTTATGCTAAGACAAACACGCTTTTCCACTCAATTAAATTTTTAATCTTAAGACATACATCACCAAATAATTTGTCAATTGACCATTTCTTTTTAAACAATATTTTATCAATGGAGAAAGGGAAATGATGACTTGATTGAATTCAAAAGTAAAATTATTGGACTGAGCTAAGCCTAAAAGGTGAGGTTACTTTAAAAGTAATTCTTCAACCTCAAAAGCTTAGATGCTATAATTTTAGCTGGAAAAAGTTATTTTTGAAATCAAAATAAGAGACTTTTCAACTTTCAGCAACTAAAAAATTATTGTAAAACTTCTTAGGCTTAGCCAAACATGGTATGCACCATACAATTCTTTCATTTCAAAAACTTGAGACAATAAATTACCATTTAATTTCAAAATTATCCGAATTCCCAAATAAAATCCAAATGAATTAAAAAAAAAAATTTTTACCATGACTCCAAATGCAAGACCAGCAACTACAGAATTTTCAACAGAGACAGCAGCGAGTTCCAATTCCCCAACAAACCCGGCAAAAGTTTGAGTTAATGCACCCAATGAATACTGACATATAGACGTGAAAATTGCAGGCCCAGCTATTTTCCATAGTTTCTTCGATTCCACACCAAAATCCTTAATAAAATTGCTTTGCTTCTCGTATCGCGTCGTCGCGCGGTTCCCTTTTCCGTCCAAAAAACCCTTTTCCTCTTCATTCTGGTGGCTAGCAAGAAATGGTTCTACACCGCCATCCATGGATGAACCCCTAGTTTCTACGTTGGCGGCAGCCGCTGAATATTTCTTCTTACGTGAGAAATATATAGACGAAATAGAGTTGTGTATTCGTTACCAATAGCAGCTGAGCAGGTGCGTGTTTATCTTGTTAAATGCATGATTAGACACGTGTCTGTTTTTTTTGACAAGAACTTCCAAAATTTAATTTTGAACTTCAATTTAGCCTTTATTTGTCTACCATTAAAAAAAAAATTTGTTTGTCACAATAAAATTCTTAACCATACATTCACCCAATAAAATATTCTATACACAAACCAATAAAATTACTTTAAATTTCAACTACACATTTTCCAACACATATCATTCATTACACCATTTTCCTCCAAATCATAAGAAACAAACAAGCACTTAAAATAGTAACTTATTCATTTTTATATTAAAATTATTATTTTTAACTTATGAACAACTTTACGTGATTAAAAACAAAAAATACTTAAAAGTAAACCCTTCAAAACTGGATTGATTTGATCACTTTATGTGTCTCTACCGTTCGGTATCATGTTGTTCATGGAGGTTTCGATATTGGACCCATTTTTTTTCGAAACGGGGATTGCGACAAGGCTGCCTCTATCGCCATACTCTATCGCCATATTTATTCATTCTTTGCTCGGAAGGGTTATCCTTTCTTATTTGTTCTAAAGAGGTGTCGGTGTTATCCATGGTTGTAGAATTGCAAGAGATGCCCCCACTCTTACTCATCTTTTCTTCGCGGATGATAGGTTGTTGTTTTTTCGAGCAAACACAAGGGAATGTGCTGAAATTAAGGAGCTACTTCACAAATATGAAATGGAATCACGCCAATCAATCAATTACCACAAATCTACTTTATATTTCAGCAGCAATGTTGACCTTGAGAGGCAGATCGCTATTTGCTCTAATTTGGGTATTCAGGCTTTCCAAGGGCATGACAAGTACCGTGGTTTGCCATCTATCATTGGAAGGAAGAAGAGAGAGGTGTTCTCTTTCATTAAAGATCGGGTTTGGCAACAGGTTCAGGGATGGAAAGAGAAGTGCTTATCTAGAGCCGAAAAGGAAATCCTTATTAAAACCGTCGCCCAAGTTGTTCCTAATTTCGCTATGAGTGTGTTTTTGTTTCCTACTCAGATTTGTGAAGAACTCGAGAGAATCATGAATAAATTTTGGTGGCAATCTAATAAAGGGCGAAATAGAGGCATCAATTGGATTGCATGGGACAAACTCAGCCTTCCGAAATCAAAAGGTGGTATGGGATGCAAGAAGTTACATGAAACTAATCTAGCTCTACTCGGTAAGCTCGGTTGGAAGCTACTAACACAGCCTACGTCTTTGGTTGCTCGGATCTATAAGGCACGCTATTTTCCTTCTTCAACATTCTTGGAAGCTAATATTGGCTATATGCCAAGTTATATTTGGCGTAGTATACTTGCTGCTAAATCTGTCTTGAAAGATGGGTATAGATTCTGAGTGGGAAATGGCTCCTCGATTAGAATCTGGCATGACCCTTGGCTTCCTAACCCCAGCTAAGGTTTTGTTACTTCAGAACCAAGCCTAGGAAGAGAAGATGCCACTGTTGATCAACTTATCTTAGCAGGGGAGAATAGTTGGGACTACAATCTTCTTGCTAATCTTTTTAATGAGGAAGACCGTAGGCAGATCATGAAAATTCCCCTAACAGGACATGGGAGGGAAGATCGAATGTACTGGATTCATGACAAGAAGGGTGTTTACTCGGTCAGAAGTGGGTATAAGCTATTGATGGCGGATTCTTTCATACACTCTCATACTACTATTGAGAGTTTTTGGAACAAAATTTGGAGATATAAAATTCCTGCGAAGGTTCGAAATTTAATTTGGAGGGCATCACTAAATGTTCTTCCAACAACTGATCAATTGAGGGCTAAAAGAGTCGACGTTTATAACCATTGCCCGGTTTGCTTAATGCACGAAGAATCTGTTTTCCATGTTTTTGTCTCTTGTAAATTCACCCAAAAAGTTTGGGAGACAGTGGGAGTAGCCAGTCCACTCCTCTTGGTTGCTAATTTCAAAGACTGGCTCACATCTCTCTTAAAGAATCACCAGCAAGATCAAGAGATTATCGCTATGCTTTGTTGGGCTATATGGATGAACCGAAATGAAACTGTTTGGAATGCTAAGTCGTTTAC
>CAIGRK010302751.1:0-12590 GCA_903798315.1 Fraxinus greggii | reverse complement strand
TCGATTTGCCACAGTGTGGTTAGATACTCTTCATCCTCATCGATTCACTTTCTTCAACCACGATTCAACTATATAATCAGTGGTGTCGCGTGGGCGGAGCCTTTAATGGGTGGATGAATCTCTTCTTTGTTTGGGTGAAAATGCTTCTTCTTCGCTGGGTGAATCGCGGTTTGGGATTTTTCTTTGTAATCAGTTGATTTTGGGGGCTTGTGGTACAATTTTAGGGCGTATTAATTATGGCTATTAGATGTTTTAATTTGTTTTAAATGTAGTAATCTAATTTGTTCATTTTTCACAGTTGTGGGCCTAATTTCCTTTAAAAAAAAAATAGAAATATAAGTTTTGCATATCTTCGCCTAAAAATATCCACCTTTTTTTTTTCTTGAAAAGTTTGAAAATCTGCCTCCACTCCATATTCTAATTTGTTCCGGACAGTCTTTATACAGACCATGTGCATAGCCCATATAGGGCTCAAATGGTTACTATTGAGTATCGAAGTCCCGTCTTAATCTATGCCTGTTTGGTAATATTTTTAAGTGTTTATAAATAGTGNTTAAATGTAGTAATCTAATTTGTTCATTTTTCACAGTTGTGGGCCTAATTTCCTTTAAAAAAAAAATAGAAATATAAGTTTTGCATATCTTCGCCTAAAAATATCCACCTTTTTTTTTTCTTGAAAAGTTTGAAAATCTGCCTCCACTCCATATTCTAATTTGTTCCGGACAGTCTTTATACAGACCATGTGCATAGCCCATATAGGGCTCAAATGGTTACTATTGAGTATCGAAGTCCCGTCTTAATCTATGCCTGTTTGGTAATATTTTTAAGTGTTTATAAATAGTGAATTTTATAGAATTTAGGAATAATAAATTGTGGGTTGTACAAAATGCAAGAAAAAATATATATATTTGACCACCTTAAATTATTTTTTAACTTTTGCTAAACATGCTTTATGAAGAGTATTTTAACTAATGTAACGCATCTTTCTAAGATGTTGACTCATTTGAAAATACAAATTTTAAAATTCGATCGCTTGTTCGAACTTTAGACGAATGAAATTGCTTATTTGAACTTGTTGGGCTTGAATTCTGTATCGAGTACTGTGAAGTTTTTCATTATATAAACATTTTAAATCGACGTAAAATATTACTTTAATAGTCACCCTATTCTTCCTAAACCAATTTTAAAGACTACAAAATAGTTCCATATGCATTTTTTTCATTTAAAGTAAGACACCCATCATGGATGTGACTATCACATGATATGGTACACTTTGCACCTTCCATTTTTAGCTAAAATTACAAATTTGTTTACAGTAAAAAAAAAAAAAAAATTTTTTAAAAAAAATTAAAAATTTGTTTACAAAAAAAAAAAAAAAAAAATCAAAATAAGTGAGGCAAATCACATTATGTAACAAAATTACATGCACTAAACAGGAAATAATGCACATGTACTTGTTTGTAAAAGAGGATAAAAATAGCTGATTAATGGCACAGTAAATGGATAAGTTTAATTGGATGTGAGAGATTAGTTTAAATTACGTTTAGTGATTATCAAGTACACCATTGAGTAGTTGATTCTTATGCACAATAAACTTGTAATCGCTTCTCACCCTTTATTTCGTAATACTCGACTCGTAGTTATTTTGATTCAAAAGGTAACCAACGATTCTCAACTTTCTCTGTTTTCCACAATTGTAAGCCAAACGTCATTCAAATTAATTCATATCAACTACTAGTGCATGTTTGACAAGGGTGTCACGATTTTTGATGTGATCTTTTAAGAAAGTCTAATATCAAGATTCAATTCATACTCAACTCAGAACGATTTTACGACGTTAAGTGGAGCCCAAGTTTATTGAAAAAACTTTCAAGATTTCGTTTTTGACTAAAAGGGTTCTTCAAAGTCCTATTTATTAAAGTAATTAATTAGGAAATGATTATTTAGAAGGGTGTTATGAGTGAGTAGTGACATGTACTCAACTAGCTTTATATTTATTTTATTTTTGATGAGTTCCAGTCTTCTTAAAATCAAGTTCAAACATCAACAGACAAAAAAATGTGACCTTAATGATTCTATTAGTACCTTTGCTTTCTCATTATCTTTGACTTCAACACACAGAAAACTAAGTAGTTGTTAAAATTACTACTAATCACTTTCACTTAATTAGTTAACAATAATAATTGAGTGTATTTGACCATTATCTTAATTCTTTTGTTAGGTAGGATTTCTGCTTGTGCTTTTATTTCTGAAAGATTGTAAGTTAGTTTTCTCTAAAAATTCTTCTAATCGAACTTAACATTTTTAAAAAATTATTCAAACATATTCGAAAGAAAAAATTTTAAACTCAGAAACATCTTTTGAATTTTTAGAAACCCTACCAAACGACCCTTAGTAGATTATTTTCGTTGTACTCATTTTGTTCAAAGCATTTAGCCTTCAAGGGCACAAGTGTCCACGTTCACAATTATAAGTTGTTAAATTTAATCTTCAAAACAGGTAGTTGATCAATCAACTTTTCTTCAATTTACAAGAAAACAAAAATTGACTGTTTTTTACCCTACTTTTTCGTTTGAATCTTCATGGTGTTTTCGAGGGAAATTTGAAATAAATTGGGCGCATTGCAAATTTGAAGGTGGAGTTTATTACTAGAATCACGCATCAATTGTCTTTAAGGCATAGACAAGTAACATGTTTTGTCCTTTGTGTGCCTTACTTTTACTAATTTTAATGATTTGTTCTTATCAAAGCCTTCTTTTGACATGGTTTCTTTACCTTGAGGAGAGCAATACCTTGACATTTTGCCTCGACATTGATTGCCAGTGAGAAATAAAATTTTGTGCTTTGTACCAGTAGATAGATGGAATTATGACGCTGCAATGCATTTTCACACAACAATTACATTTTTCATTTAAATTTTCGTTTCTATAAGTTTAAAACGAGATTTTTTTATCATGTGACGAGTGCACAACGTTCAAAGAATTTCAGATATTGGATAGTGAATTTTCGGGACATCACATCTATCAAAAGTAACATTGATATGGTTGCAAATTGGGTCCACCGTCTAACCTAATTAGTCTTTTCAAAATTGTGTAAGCAGCATAATTATTGAAATTTCACTAGTTACCAACTTCTTAATCCATTCAAACCCTGTTTTCCTTATGTTTATATTGCACTAATGCACATAAAGAGAATCCCAAAAAAGGTGGGATTTTTGCATTAAAAACAACTCAATCTTTAATTAGCTAAGATAAGTGTCTTCAAGAAAACTTAAAAATGAAAAATAAATAAATAAATAAATAAAAATAAACAGGTTTTGGAACAGTGACTGAGCTGAAAATTGTGGGTCCCAAAGACAAAGTGACGAGGAGTGAAGACATAAATTCTTACTAAAGTTGAGACACTATCATCCTCAACCATTATGGACCTCCCATCCTTGTCAGGGTATTCCATTGGAGGATTATTTTCACTGTGAAAATAATTATATACTACATATTAAGAAATATTTTTGTTTCTATAAATGTAATTCAATTGATTAAGGAATATTCTCAAATGCCTCATAGTGGGGCTTTCGGTGGTCAGCCAAATCAGGCCCACTTTTGACTTATAAGCTAATTAACTTGGAGCTTTCTTGGAAATGCATGCACTTTTCTTAAAAAAAAAAAAAGCAACTTATTTTAACAGAAAACTTAATTTTCTTGCAGATATATCTCCTTTTTTTATGTTAATTGGCTTGAAATATATATTCATCCTTTTGATTCCTTGATGGACAACAATTTCCTAAAGCCAATATTCCTAAATGAAAAAGTAATGTCATGTAAGAGAACCTCAATGTGAATGCTTAAACCAGAACAGCATAACTTTATTAGCAATTGAATTTTTTTTTTGAAACTTTTGATCATTCACTTTTGTAAAAGAATTTTTTTTAAAATTACAAATGCAACTTTAATTTGCATGCAAATGCTAATATATTAGGAAAGCAATACGCATGCATGGCTGTCATTTTGGACTTACAAGAATTAACTTGACGGTGACCTTTTTATGCATCGCGGAATTCACTTTTTGCTTATTTACTTCTCATGTATACTTTTAAGATAATATTCGCGAGTTGTTGAGATAATGAAGAACAATCCACCAATCGGACAATAAACTCCGTTGCAACAAGAAAGTGAATTTTCCGTGGTCTGTGAAACCTTTACTATACGAGGGAATAGACCTGCGTTAACGTCAATCTATCATTTTCTTTTACTAGACAAATAGTACGAAAGGAAGAAGAAAATGGACCTGACTTGAATAGTGTACAATGCTGTTCTAAAAGTTTTATTTGTACCTTCTCCTGCAATTAGTGATACTTGAGGGACTCCAAGAAAATAGCTTTAACGGATTCTTCACTGGATTGCAAAAGCACGGATCAAATTCGGAAAGGAGCAATATGGACTTTTAAAAATTTGAGAATTATTTTGAAAAGTGATTTAATTGGAGATTGTGTAGTTAAAATGTAAGAGAAAGTAATAGAGAAAAGTGAAATTTTAATTTTTAGAGAATGTATGGTTGAAAATGAGTGTGAGAAAAATGATTTTCAAAAAATCAATCCCATACAGCGGTTTTATATTTTGAAAATTAATAATTATATGAAAAACAAGTTTGGGGACGTTCTTGATGAGTTTTCCAATCAATTTCCACCCATGTACATAGTGAAGAATCACTGAAACACGAAGGAACATGATCATTGGACAAAGAGGTACCTCTTGAATGCCAAACTAAATTTTCCCGCGGCACATGTGCAGGGTTGCATCGTTCAATATTTGAACAATATATATCTAACTTATGTCTTGCAAAAAGGTATCTCATTTGAGAATACCAACCTCGAAACTTCACGTTTGAACTTTGGATAGATTGATTGCTCCTTTTGAACTTTTTGGACTCTAAATCATTTATAAATTAGCCAAACCGAGCATGGTAACTAATAAAGGAGAGGTCCCCCCCACCCCTACTCCTACCCCTACCCCTAATCCCTATTCAACCACCGCAAATAAAATTAAGGGTGAGAGTAAAATAAGAAGCAATTGTACTTTGGATAGCTTTTCAATTGCTAGTCTCTATTGAGTGTCGGGGGAATGAAACAAATTCTACTTTGACTTTTTGGTAACGGTATTAACTACCAGATGCATTGTTCCAATTCCAAATTGGTTCGTGGGGTCATGGAATCTTATGGAGTTTTTTATTAGGACTACTTAGATTAAATTTCTTTTAGGTTTTATGGTATAACAAAAATCATTTACTTTTGTTCTTGTTAAATATCGAATGTGATAGTCGAGATCACTTAATACTTTATGTTATATAGTACTTTTTTTTTTATGTTTACTTCTTGTTAACTAATGAATCGGAACCTATATACTGCGTGGAATCGAGATAACTCAGTTAGCTTGTTCGAATTTTGTCCGAACTTCTTATATAATCGTTTAAGATGATTAAAGAGAAATACATAATAACAAAATGAATATATTAGCCCTTTTTTATGTTTTGGAATTATATTAGTACTCTGTGTTATATTTTTGTACAATAACTTCTTAGTAGCTGAGAGCTAACGAAGTTGAAACCTACATTGACATAATTCTATCTAGGTTATCTAGCAACTAATGCCATGATCTCGTCAATCGAGTCAAAATCAAAAAAGAAAGAAACGAATGAAAAGAGTTTCAAAACCCACCAACACATACGAACTACTATAATTTGTGAGAAGATATCCGACATTCAGTGTGAAAAAAAAAAATATATGTTTGTGATGCTAAACTAGACTCAAACATCTTTCAATGTATAAAGTTTCTTGTATTTTGTTAGAGAGTATTATGACTTTTTTTTTCCAAACGAGTTTAAATTGGTCAAAAATCTCATCTTGTAAAAGTGCAAGAGCAAGTGAACTTTCTCAACCAATGTAATAATACAAAATAATGATGCAAATTAAAAATGAATATGTCGTTGTGTCCCTTTCAGATTCCAAACTCCAAAGGGTTGCTTCCAAAGAAAAAGGCAGCAGTCAAGGCATAACCACCGCCCATGTCCAACATGTTTTAGGTCAAAAAGTTCACTACGTTCAAACCACACAATCCCTTGAGATTAGGCTTTTATAAATTTACCGGAATCAAAAATCAAATCAGGTCAAACTCAAATCCCCAAGAATTACGTCGAACTCATTTGATACAACTTCTGCTTTTACTTCTTGTAAAGAATCTTTTTTGAAAAAACTACTTTAAATCAGTTTCGTTTAAAAATTCTTCTAACCAAACAGAGAACTTTCAAAAAATTGCTCAAAAATAATTCTTAGTTTCAAAAATAGTTTTGACTTTTTAAAAATCTTGCAAAACAGACCCATCATTATAGAGAAATAGGGTTAATTTTCACATCCTTCTTTTTTAACTAGTTGTTTGGCTTTTTAATGTGTTTGGTGGATCAAAGAGTCTTTCATCTAATACTCAACTATTCAAGTTAACATTCAAAAGAACATGATAACGAAAGAAAGGAAAAATGTTATTACAATAAATGCGATAAAGTGTTAACCTCACTACTATAGTCAACTACATCACATGCAAATGTTATTGTCAAATTTTATTACAATTGCAATAGAACATTAGGATTTTTATGTTCATATGTGGACGTAGTGTAATGAAGTAAAGAGGACTTCTCCTCCTCATCGAGAGAGTGCTCAAGAATTGCTCTTTATCACGCTCTTACCAAATGAAGCAACTTTTGCGGATTACAACCTAGGTCGGGTGCTGAATCAAAATTCATATAAAGTTAAGAATATTTAAATTTTCAAAGTTTTTTTACATTATTCACGAGACATTTAATTAATCCACTGAATGATCACTCACATCAAAAGTTAATAGTATTGTGTAAAGATGAAATTGAAAAAAAAAATGTGATCATTATATAATATTGAGGAAATTGCAAAAAAGTCCACTTTTACATAGTCATTTTTAAAAATATTCAAAATTTGTTCAATATCCATTTTACTATAATTTTAGACTAAAATGTCCTCATTAACAATTTTAAATTCCACATTCAGAACAAAATTATTCATATAATTAAAAATTGTATTGACCAACAATAACTTGATACATAACATATACTACTTATTTAAAAAAGTAACATGTCAATCATGCATTAAATATTCACTTCTTCCTATAAATGGGTAAATAAAACATTTATGAAATGTCGAAAATTACACTTAAAATGTCAAGAACTTTATGAAATGTAGAGAACTCTCGTGTTCATAAAGAAATCTTGTTATAGACAAATGAAGTGTCAGTGTCGAGATAAGTATGATCCAAATATTGATAACAACTTTTAAAATATTAAGAACGTTATATAATGTCAAGAACAATAACTTATCAACAAAAATAAGATTTCTAAGAAAAATTACCTTCTACCGAAAATTATGGAAAGCCTAATGAAATCGCAAATTTGAATGAGATTAAATTTCTCCAAATGAAATTATATGATTTTTTTATGAATTGGAAGCATATAATTATTTTTTAGTGTTAATAGTTTTTCTACTTCATGTTCTTCATTTTTTCTTAAAATCATTGGTCAATACCTAATAGATAATGAAAGCAAATGAATCTATTAGGTATATGCGAGCATTAATGTAACTTTTCATGGAAGCTACTTGTTATTCTCGAAATTCGTGACAAATTGGAAAAAAATCACTTCATTTTTCATCAAAGATATAATAGATAATTTGATACCAAATTTAGCCATTTTTTATCAAAATTAGATACTTTTCAATTTGACAAGCATGAAATTGGACATTTTGTAAATTCACCTTTAATATTTTCACACGGGCCACGGCACAACAATAAATAATAAAAGGGCCGTACAATACCTAAAAAATTGGAAATGAATGGCGAAGATAAGACTTAAATAATATATATGTCATCCTCTCTAAGTGATAAATTTTTTTAATTCAAATGATTTAAAAAGGTATCATACTAGACAAAGGTTATATATTTGAGTCTTAACATCACTCATTTAATGAAACTGGGCACGTTATAGGCTTTGATGAGCAAAAAAAAAAAGATGAACCATGTATTAAGACTTTGGTTTCATATCACAATCCCTTATATGTTAGTAATATTTTCAATATTTCATCATGATCAACTCTTAACATGTCCCCACGAGATAATGATTTCTTGGAGAGCATAAATTTTGAAATTTATGTACTAATTTTAGTCATAGTTAGATTCAGTTTCTTGTTCTCTGATATCATATTAAAATTTCGATTCCATTTTAAAAGATCAATCTTGTTAAATAAGATAACAAAAACCTTTGTATTTTAGTTATATGTTTTTATGTTTTATTAGATTTTACTTTTAACACCATCTACACATGATGGGACATTTAGATGACAAGATTTATATACTATACATGCGGCACTTTCAACTAACCCTTTTTTCTTTTTTCCATCAAAATTCAATAAATTTTTTGATCACATGGTTCAACAATACTAGAAAGCTAATAAACTCGACTATGGGATTTTGTGAAATTTTGTCTTTGTACATTTTTGCCTCTGTTTTATAATTATTATTTGGAAAGTGATTTTTAGAAGAATATGTAGCTAAAAAATAGAGAAACGTTTGGTAGTTTATGTATAGAATATTTTATTACGTAAATGTGTAATTAAAAATAAATATATAAAAAATGGGGTTTAAGCATAGTTATAAAACCCGGTCCGGCCCGACCGGTTGGGCCGAAAAACCGGTGGCCCGGACCCTTGACCGGGCCGAGTAGATTAAATTTATAGAAATGTGCTTGATTCGGTCAAAATAGGGTTTTGACCGAGTTAACCGGCCAATTTTGACCGAGTTAACCCGGCCAGTTGACCGGTTTGAATGAGTTTTAAAATTCTCCTACAAAATTTTTGGGTCCAAGGGAATTGAACCTTGACCTCTAAGAAAAAATAATGAATTCCTCACCACTTGAACTAAAGTACTTTAGTAGTATTTGTGTGCAATAACTTATATCTATCTAATAAATCATTTATAACTTTTATAAAAATATTCTTTTAAAAAACTTTGGTCCAATCTTTTACATTATTTTATAGACCTAAATAATTAGTGAGAAATAAATTAAAAATTTTAATTTTGCCTAAAAAATATATATACTTCATATTTTCTTGTGGGCTTTTATGCAATCACCCACCAGTTGAACCATCGGGTCATCAGTTAAACCACTAACCCATTGACCCGCTGCATTGTTCAGGTTTATGTTCGGGTCGAGTCTAACAACTATGGTTTTAAGTAATGGTTGTCAAACAAGGACGGTAATGATTACTATGATGGACGAAATTTTAGCATTTTTCCCCTCTCTTAATATTGTTTCTAATAAACTCTTTCAAAAGTAATTTTGAAGTTTATGTACTCATTTTAGTCATAGTAAAATTAAATTGCTTGTTCTCTAACATCATATTAAAACTTAAGATTCCATTTCAGAAGATCAACTTTGTCAAGTAGGATAACACAAACATTTATATATTAATTATATTTTTTATATTTTATTAGAATTTACTTTTAACACCATCTACTCAGGAGGAATATGTAGACGACGAGATTTAAATGTTATACATGCGGCACTCTCAGTTAACTTAAATTTTTATATCAAATTTTAATAAACTACTAGATCACGTGGTTCAATAATACTAAAACGCCAATAAACTCGACTAAGGGATTTTGTGATATTCTCTCTTTATATATTTGTTGTTCTTTGTTCCTCGTAGTATTAGGCAGTGATGATTATTTTGATGGACGAAATTTTAACTTTTTTTTCCTCTTTCTTAATATAGTTTCTAATAAACTCTATCAACCATGTCACATAGTAAGTTTGTTTATATTTGTATATGAAGGGTCAAGGGCACGAAATTCCAACCTTTTCTTATTGTCTTTTGGGTGATTTTCGAACAATAACGAGAAATTTAAGGAAGAAAATATTTACAAATTTATGTTTATACTTTTAGGAAAAGACGAAAATAGAAGATAAAAGAGAGCCCGTAAATCTAATTGGTAGAGGATGTGAGTGAAATTATGAGTCAGGCTAATAAAAAGTAAAAATAAAAAACCTACAAAACTATAGAGGCTAAACCTAGCTTTGAGTGCATTTGGGGAGACAAAGCGTGACCGCCCCTCTAAATCAAAAATTCTTTTTTCATTTTTTTCCACGTAAATATACTTAAAAAATTCTTCGAGACGTTTTTAGAATCTTTGCGACTTAAAAGTGATCGAGAATAACCCAATATAAAGATTCTGAACAAGCACCCAATACATTAATATGAATTAAATATAAAAATGACATCTAAGTTACTCGTGTTACTTACAAAATGGACCTTTATAATTTCACTTATTCTCAACACGCCAATGCGAGACGATCACGGGAAATACTAGAGTTATCGATGTTAGAACAAATCAGATGTCATTGGAAGGAATAATGTTATCTAGCATTAGTTTATGCGGTAATATGTAACATGTTTAAGTAAATATGAAATTACATGATTTATTTAATGAAATATGAAATTTAATATCACTAGTGCAATCACACATACGGATGTTAAATACCAATTGTGCTAAATAGCATTAATTGTTCAAACTTTAAGGGACCAAGATGAAAAGGATAAAAGTTATGAAGTCCAAATTGGATTGGGTATACGACACGTTTCATTTGAATGTTGGGGACAAGATTGCATGCCACTCGTAGCTGATTGGTCGATAAAAATTAGTGACAAGCTATGCGGCCACAAGAATTATCCTGGGACCATGTGTCTTAACGGGGACTTCTACACTAATTTTTTAATAGTGATGTCAAGTCCGGCTAAGAAGATTCATTTCATTCTAGCAACAAATAATTAGGTACCACCTAATTGGTTGAAATGGAATTGCCTTTCAAATACTATGTTAGGGGTGGAACCATTAGTGCACATTAAGCCTATATTTAGGAATGACAAACAGGTCGAGTCGTTCGCTAAATGAAAGACATATGGCAGAATCGTAACCATAGGATACAACCTTAATCGAAATGTACGTGGAGAATGTGGCAGCAAGAGAGACATATATATGGGGTATTATCCATCTATATTGAATTGTTGATACGGAAATGATAAAATTCAATTTGCTCGACTCGTCTCGTCTCATTCGAGCCTAGACTCGTTTCGAGACTCGAGTCATCTATCGAGCTGAACACCCTTCTTTCGATAAATATTAAGATTAAGCGGTGAAAAAAAAAAAAGAAAGAAAGAAAGAATATAGTGGACTATGTACTGTAAGTAGCAATTGGAGAGTGCAATTCACAGATAATGGGCATCCAAAACTAAAAGCACTCACTCAGCTGGCGTGCTATCAAAATTGATGTCTTACACAAATGGTATCAAAAGAATTGCGGCTGCTTGCTCACTTTAGCTTATAAGCCTATAGGCCTTGGAATGCATTCTTTGTCATCCATTTCCCACACTTATCGATGCATGTCTATTTCCCCTCACCTTCCTTTCTTTTTGAACACCGCATGCTTTCGATTTGTAGTTTTCGTAGAGAAATATATACCTTATCTCATTCAAGATGAAACATATTTCGTATTTGCCCTACTTAGAGGAATCGTCTTATAAAGTGTATGTGGGACGCACACTTTGTATCAGAAGCCAAGAGGTTTGAAGTGAGAGTAGAGGGTATTCCTCGCTTCAATTGGTTCAGGAAGCTTAGGCTTTGAGAAACGTCACATTAGATAGATCGGGAGGAAATCTATATCGGGTGCTTATTAAAACTTAAATAAACTCAATAGATTGAAAAGCTAAAATCTCATGGCTTGACTTAAAAAATTAAGCACGCTCTTAAAGACCAGCGTACAAGACATGCTAAACGTGCAAGCATGAGTTTTGTAAACTGCATATTTTACTAGTAAACCCACTACTTATAGTAAGTTTAAAAACTCAACCAAGTGGGTGGTCGTCAGTCGAAATGCCAAAAACATGGAAAGGACAAGGTCAAAAAGGTCAATTAACATAGGGATTGAGGATGTTTGATCATATTTTAAGAGCATGGGCACTTCAAATCAAATAAATGTGCATATACTAGAAAAATAAAAAAGGGTGCTCATAATTATTAAAAATATTATTCGCCTTTGATCTGGATATATGAATCAAGAAATAGATGGTTATACTCGTAAGTCAATAGCACTATTCATCGGGCGTGCTATTGATCGAATGGAGTAGCTATTGCATTCAACAATAAAATTAGGATACATTTAAATTCAATGAATCGCGTCTGTCACATTTATACTGATCATCAACAATGTTGATGAACAATACTATTCATACGTTGAACGTATTTGAACTGTACACATTATATTGAGAGTTCTAATTAAAGTGCACATCAAGAAAAATCCTATTTGGAATGCAATTGTAAAATTCTATTCAAATTTATTTGGCAAATTCTAATTAAAATTCTACTTGGAAGTCCATTGGAACTTTGAAATGAAGAAAAACTCATTTGAAAGGTTTTCTGGATGGAGACGGGGAGCCTAAGCGTCGGTTTGCGGCGCCTAAATGCTGC
>CAIGRK010302667.1:0-14329 GCA_903798315.1 Fraxinus greggii | reverse complement strand
ATAAGCAAGAAAAATCTATCCTTGGCGAATTAGGATTTAAACTAGATTTTTTATTTGAACCAGCCTCCACTACCAAAAATATCAAGAGATCAAAAGCCTTGAAAACAAGAACAGAAGCAAAACCTTACGAAATTCGAAATTATTACGATGCATATGATTAACGACAACTATTTATCAATTGTTATGATCAATTCAATGCGTTATAATATGAACTTTAAAATTTTACGGCCTCGATATGAGTGAAACTAACGAATCTTCTTGTAAAACTTTAGTGAGAGTAATATGAGACTATTAAGCATTTAGTTTAAACGTTGTCAAGTTGTATATGAAGTATGAATCTTTGAAAATGACCCATTTACCATATTGACTGAAATTGATTTGATCTCAATACGTTTTTACTGTTTTGACTGATTTACCATTCATATAGGGAAAAAAAACTTGAAACCAATTTTACATTATGGTTAAAAAAATTTCACTTCTATGTAAGAAAAATATTTAAGAAGATGAAATTTTATTCGATAATTGTTAGCCCTGAGTGGCAAAATCACATTGAAAAGAATTGTTACCCACTTATATTATCATCAATATTAAGAATCAAATGTGATTAGGCGACAAGAACGAGTTTTTATGAACCTAATCGAGCCTAATCCTTGTCTTCAAATACGGGGAAGTGATTCTCTTTGTATACAGAAGGTGTGCAAGTAAAATTGCCTAGGTCGCGTCTTGTTATAATGTTCGATCTTGGTATGTGAGTCACTTGTTAAATTAGTGATTTGTGATTGGTAGATAGGGCAATAAAGAGTGCAACAATTACCTATTTTATTGTATTAATAATAGAAGTGTCTTTTCCTAAAACCATAACTTTAAGAGTGATTGTTAAACATCCATTCTACTTAATAAGAATTTTATGCCTATAACAAATTCATCTTTTACTAATCTTTTATTTCATTGGCTTACACCCTAACATGACCCATAGGCCTCCCAATTGGCGGGTTCGAACAGCCATGAGACAAATCCACTAGCTTCTGGTAATTCACCCTTAGTTAGACCTAATCATCCCCTTTCTATGGTCAATTAGTCCATTTGGCTATGAGTAAAAACAGCTTAAAATGTAGTTAGACAACAAAATTAATCTACACTAAGGTGCCATCTAAGCGCACTTTTTAGAAGACTGCTAAAAATATGTTTTGACACCAATTGCTAACTAACATTTTGCACTCTGCACAAAATTGTGATAAAGAATGTGTCGATGAGTATTACTAGTAAATTCGTGTGTGCATCGTCTTTATCTACTAATGAATTAATATCACATGTCACAAGTGATTAACATAAGATAAGCGTGCGCGCACATATATAATCACTTTCGAAATATTGAATATAAAAGTTTATAATCACTTTCGGAATGAGTTACAAAACCTTCTTTTGGCAAATTCATGAATTATTTATAAGGAGAAATTGTAAGATGAATAGTGTGTCTGGATAATGAAGAATAGTTATGAATATGTTATTGGAATAACATTAATTTTGTGCCTAAAATAATTAGATGAATTGTTTTTTTTCTTAATTTTGAGTAAATTATCCATTTTCATAGTAATTCTTACATAAAATTACTTATTTTCAACTTTAATCAATAAAATACTAATATTCAGAACTTTTTAAGCTCGAGTAATGCCATCGATGATATGACAATCCATTATCTCTTACATTTCTCTTCCCTCTCCGTATCTCTTGTATAAATTGAATCGATCAATCTCATTATTCCATATAAATTGTCACATCACAGATGATACATTATTCTTTAAGCTTAGCCAAACACGTGTGAACTGTGGTGCGGCATTTCTCTTGGCGGGAAACTGAACGGTCAAAGGAAATAAAAAAAAATATCCGTGGTTCGTAGATTCTTCTTGGTTGATTCCTTTCAATATAACTTACCTGTGACTTTCGTCTACATCTTGTGTGGAGTCCATTGCGTCATTTTCGCAGTACTGTACTCTTCATTACCAGAAATACTGCTACAAAACCGTCTCTCTCTCTCTCTCTGACCCACCCACACCCACTTCTTTTCTTCATTGTTTATTTTCTATACTATCAATTCGATATTTTCAATCTACATGAATTTGTACAGTACACGCTTATAAATCAATCACTAATCAGTAAATACTGAATCAATACAGCATTTATTCGTATGTGAATCGCAGCATTAAGACCTGAGGAATTTTCAACTTTTAAGGCTAAAAATGGCGGGAAACGACTGGATAAACAGTTACTTGGAGGCGATCCTGGACGTTGATGCAGGGATCAACGATCAGAAATCCTCGCTTCTGTTAAGAGAGAGAGGTCGGTTCAGTTCGGCTCAGTACTTTGTTGAAGAAGTCATTATTGGATTCGATGAGACGGATCTTCACCGTTCTTGGGTTCGGGTAAGATCACACGGAATATATTTCCATCTATTAATTTGATTTCTGTTTCGAATTTTTAATCGATTCAAGTTTGTGTTCCTATTCTGATTATTAATACATTGAGGACATAATCATATAACATTTCAACATTAATTCGCAAAACTCGCGTTTTATTAATCTCTATACATGCGTATATTCAAGTGTATTGAATTTCAAATCATTACGTTTATCGGGAATTGATTTTCCGAGCTCCACGCACTACGGTACAAACACCGAACCTTAACATGAAATTTTGGAGTGCATTTAACATTTTTCTTTGACTTGCACTGAAAACTTGATCGTATTTTTGAATTTCATTTTCTATTGACTTTTTAATTCTCCCAGGGTGTACATTTCTAACACAAATTATTTCTATATTTTAAATATATTGAATTTGAAGCTTTCATTTGCATTAAACAATTATTAACTTTCATGAGGTCAAATAAATTCTGAAAAAATTGTGCGAGTTCTAAAGAAAGGGCCGGTCGACGGTCAAGCCAACTGAAATAATGATTTACGCGTGCATGCATGTATGTTTGTAATGCATCGGTGCTGGAAGTAGTTGATTTTTGGTTGAAATATGTTTGCAGGCATCAGCCATTCGGAATTCTGAGGAGAGGAATACGAGGTTGGAGAATATGTGTTGGAGGATTTGGAACTTGGCCCGCAAGAAGAAACGTGTATATTTTTATACTAGTTGATAATTTCCATTATATTCAATTACTTCTAATCTTAATCTGAGAGGATTACTTGACTGTTCGAGTTGATTGGTCAACAATATGTATTTATTTAAACACATGACTAATATTAAAACATGCATGGTAGTTTTGAAAGTTTGGATTGACTGAATAAACATTCTACTGTATTCAATTTTGGTTAACAGTAACCATATTTGTGTACAAGATACTAATCCTAATGTGCCTTCAATAGTGGTGGACCTCATGGTAATTTTTATCCTATTCCTTGCTACATATTTCTTGGGATATACTTTTAAGTATTCTATACGCTGTTTCACATTTTCAATTGGTTTTATATCTAGATTGAGGGTGAAGAAGCGCAGCGTAAGACTAAAATGCATATTGAACGTGAAAGGGCTCGCAGAGAGGCGACTGCTGATATGTCAGAAGACTTATCAGAAGGAGAAAAGGGTGATACAGTTGGTGATCTTGCTCGTGTTGATAGCCTCAGAGGAAGAATGCGAAGGGTCAGTTCAGTGGATATGATGCCAAACTGGGCAAGTCAAAATGAGGAAAAGAAACTTTATCTTGTGCTAATCAGGTTTGTGGTTTCTGCTAATATATGATATGCTATTATACACTGAAATATCATTTGTTATATTCAGAACTATTTTTCAAACAAGTTCAATAAGGCATGCAGAGTAATTCTTTTTGAATTAGAAGCATATTATATTTTAGTAACATTTTTTAAAATGGAAGCCTGGTGAACAAATAGGTTTCACTGTTTATTTATTGACAATAACCCTTCTTACAGTCTTCATGGCTTGATACGTGGAGAAAGCATGGAGCTTGGTCGGGATTCTGATACAGGTGGTCAGGTAGATTCCTGCCTTTCTCTCTGCAAATTTTGATTTACTTGGTTTCACTTCCAATTTTCTTTGAATTCATCCCAATGATATATGCGTCCTATTCTGTATACTTAGGTCAAGTATGTTGTGGAACTAGCCAGGGCCTTGGGTGCAATGCCCGAAGTTTATCGTGTTGATTTGCTAACAAGACAAATATCAGCACCAGATGTTGATTTTACCTATAGCGAGCCAATAGAGATGCTAAATCCACCCAACTCTGACAATCCCATGAATGAAATTGGGGAAAGTGGCGGTGCTTATATAATCCGTATACCATTTGGCCCAAAAGATAAATATATTTGCAAAGAACTTCTCTGGCCACATATTCCTGAATTCGTTGATGGTGCACTTAGCCACATTGTGCAGATTTCTAAGGTCCTTGGAAAGCAGATTGGCTGCAGAGATCCACTCTGGCCTGTTGCCATTCATGGACACTATGCAGATGCTGGGAACTCTGCTGCTCTCCTATCTGGAGCTTTAAATGTGCCAATGATATTTACTGGTCACTCACTTGGACAAGACAAGCTCGAACAACTCTTGAAGCAAAGGCGCCAATCAAGGGAGGAGATCAATGCGACGTACAAAATAATGCGGCGTATAGAGGCCGAGGAGATATCTCTTGATGTATCTGAAGTAATTATTACTAGCACAAGACAGGAGATAGAAGAGCAATGGCGTCTATATGATGGATTCGATCCAGTATTAGAGCGCAAGCTTCGGGCACGAATCAAACGCAATGTGAGCTGTTATGGCAGGTCCATGCCTCGCATGGTTGTAAGTCAAACAAATGTCTTTTTTGTTTACTTGGATATCTATTAGTATTTTTCTTTTTTTTTCCATTGTTAGAAATTCAATATACTCATGGACTTATTTATTGAAGTACTAGATGTATGGAAGTAATGTGTGCATTATAAGGTGCCAATATATGCATGGAAGTAGTTAATGTGTTCGTTAACGTCTATGATAAAGGTAGTTATAATTGTATTAATGGTGTAGAATAATCTATGTGCAAGTATGAATGGGGAATCATATATATTTCATGTTAGTTAAAGAAGCTCTAAAATTAGCCACCAACATGGCTTATACAGTATGAAAAATAGTCACCAAAGTAATAGCTGTGATGGCTAAATTGACTTACCTCATCCTCTCCATGTTATCAATGAAATCCACGTCTCTCTTTAAACTCAATGCCAGTCTGCCTCCCTTTGGTCACATATGTTAGTGCCAAGCTAGCATGCAGTCTGACATTGCACAATGAAGGAAAATTTAAGGCTACAATGATCGACTAATCCAGAAAATAAAGTTTTGTTGGTGATGTAATTAATCTTGATTCAAGCACTTGTGAGATGTCCATAGATGTATACCGGTAGTTGTAGATAAATGGAAGTATTTTTATGTATTTATCAAGAATTATCATAAAGATGGTTGGACGTTTAGTAATGGTCTAAAATAATGTGTAAGTGTACACAGCCACAGGGGATCAGATATCATTTGTAAGTCAGCCAGGGAAGCTTCAAAATTGAACCACCAATGTGGGCAATCTAGGAAGAAAAACAGCTATCAAAGTGACAACAGTAGTGGATAAATTGATGGACCATCCTCTCCAAGTTAACAATGAATCTACAATTTTATATGGCATGAAAATTGCCGACATTTGAGACACCAGTCTCCTTGTCTAAATTTGGAGTCACTTCCTTTTCCTCTCTGAATGCGCTTCCAACTTTTATTTGTTTTGGTCTTCTTCATCTCTGATATATTCCAATTTGTTCAGGTAATTCCTCCAGGAATGGAATTTCACCATATCATTCCACATGGTGACATGGATGGAGAAGTAGGAAATGAAGATAGCTCCGAAACTCCAGATCCACCAATTTGGTCAGAGGTATTCCCTATTTTCCGAACATTTTGTTGTGAATATGAGCAATTATGTCTAAT
The DNA here is from genome assembly GCA_903798315.1 of Fraxinus greggii. Classification (NCBI taxonomy): domain Eukaryota; kingdom Viridiplantae; phylum Streptophyta; class Magnoliopsida; order Lamiales; family Oleaceae; genus Fraxinus; species Fraxinus greggii. Next base: position 8,371 of record CAIGRK010302667.1, on the reverse strand, counting down.
GAATCCTTGTTTCCAAGTAACTGCTCCATCATCCTTTAATTGATAAACCCTTTTTGGGCGTGTTTTTATCCTTTTTAGTGAAATAATAATCTTGAAGTCATTTTTAACCCAGCTTTTTGCATTGCCTGGCAGATAATGCGCTTCTTTAGCAATCCACGCAAGCCTATGATACTTGCTCTTGCCAGGCCAGATCCAAAAAAGAATTTAATCACTTTAGTCAAAGCTTTCGGAGAGTGCCGTCAACTGAGGGAGCTCGCAAACCTTGTATGTATTCAGTTATTGAATTACACTGATATTATGTGGAAACAAACTGTGGAGTAAGTGAAAAGGTTCATTTCTAGGGGTTCTTTTTCATTTCTATTTCAACAGTCTTGAATTTGGAATTTGACTTTCTGCAGACATTGATAATGGGAAACCGTGATGCAATTGATGAAATGTCAACTACAAATTCATCTGTTCTTCTTTCAATACTCAAATTGATTGATAAATATGACCTGTATGGTCTAGTTGCATATCCCAAACACCACAAGCAATCTGATGTTCCTGAAATATACCGTCTGGCTGCAAAAACAAAGGTATGCCATTTTTGTTTTCTTATCCAGTTGTGGTTTTCTTTTGACCATCTGTTGACTGGCTACTTGCCTCCTTAATAGTCCTTAATTCAATGTGCACTTGTTTGGACAATTGCCTGTCTAATGTTCATTGACTTTCACTCCTCTCAGTGATGACAGTCACATATTCTCAGGATTTCTTTTTTTGGCTCTTAAGTAGAATTTAAGTTCATAGTCATAATTTGACATTAGTAACTTCATAGGTGTCATGGGGTACATATTATAATTTTGAATTAAGCTAATTGTACGCCCCCATGTGTAGGAAATCTGGTCATTGATTGAAAAGAGTGTCGTTGAAATCAATATATAAAAAAATTGCCAACACATATGATATCAAACTTGTTATATATATAGCAAGATTGTATAATTTTAGCTAGAAAACAACGTTTTGTCACAACTTGCATATGGGATGTTTAGACAACTGACGCCGATAAATTTATAAATGATTTATAAACAAGAATAGTAGTGGGTCTTACAAACACGTGACCCACCAACTTTCAAAATTGAGTTTTTTTTTTTTCTATTTTTTTTTCAAGGAGAAATTCAGAGATAAATTAAACACATTGGCAGCCAACCTTACTAATAACCTTGTAACGTATCTCTTTTATGATTTTTTTTTCCTCTTCTTCTCTCAATTAATTATCCACATGCTATCATATTTGTTTTCGCTAGGAATTAATCAAGAAATACACAACCTCTGTTTGGTGGAAATTCAGATTTTTAGTAGATTTTGTTAAAAGCTAACGAAATATGTAGTCAAAAATTGTGGATTCATAAAATATATAGTTAAAATTGATTTGTTGACTTTGACTTAAATTAGAATTAGTACCAAACATGGGCATAATTTATAACGGCATTAAGCCCCTATTTGTTAGGTAGAGATTAGAATCAGATTTTTAACAAACTTTGATAAAAGTTGATGGAATGTGTGGTTGAAAAGTTGTGGATCCCATAAAATGTGTGATTTAAATTAATTGTTAATTTTAATCAGATACCAAACAAGGGCTAAATATGGGTTTGAATTGTCTCAACTGTCAAGCCATGATAAGGAAATATTTAGAACGAAATCGTAGAGACTTTCAATTAATTAATGTGGAGAAACCACATTCAAGCCTATGGTTGGCAAATCGGCGATAATTTTTTTGCAAGTTTGATTATGTATTAGATTTGTAATGACAAGATTCTGATATTGAATAATTGAGATGAGGCTGAAAATAAATTCATTCAACCGTGTAAAATTGTAAAGTGAAGGTTCTATAAACACAGAGAAAATGGAATCATTTTCTAACCAACTTCCTAACTAATTTACATGAAGAATAAATGCCAAACTGATTCAATACAACTATACAAAACCAATCCAACTAATTCTCTTCTAGATCCTTTGCTGTGGCTGCTCTGTCATTGGTTCTCGTTGGCTTCCTTGCTGTTGGCAGTCGTCCAGCTGGTTCAGCTGATGCACATCTGGTAGCTTCAATATTATGCCCCTGTAACTCTAAATGTCTGCATCCGCCATTGCTTACAAAATGTGTGGGAAATGAGTAGTAATATTTATGAATATGTGGTTGAAACTTGTTTGTCTTTGACTATATTTATAAATCAACTTATAACTTCCATCCAAACAGATTGTAAGTTAAATGCTGAGGACAATTGGTCTATCTCGTCACCAAACTAATGAGAGAAAAAAGTGTCTATGAAGATTATATTGTTCTGATGTTCACTGGGAGACTTCTTGCAGAATTTGTTAGCTGATTTATAAATTCTGTTTTCTTTTGTAGGGTGTGTTCATAAATCCAGCTTTTATTGAGNTAAGTTAAATGCTGAGGACAATTGGTATATCTCGTCACCAAACTAATGAGAGAAAAAAGTGTCTATGAAGATTATATTGTTCTGATGTTCACTGGGAGACTTCTTGCAGAATTTGTTAGCTGATTTATAAATTCTGTTTTCTTTTGTAGGGTGTGTTCATAAATCCAGCTTTTATTGAGCCATTTGGTCTTACTTTAATTGAGGTGCTTTCCAAGTGATGTTTTTACAATGTTCTTATGTTATGTTTAGTGCTAGTATATTAGTAAATACGTCCCATTTTCCTTCACACAGGCAGTAGCTTATGGTCTGCCTATTGTTGCCACAACAAATGGAGGTCCTGTTGACATTCATCGGGTTTGTTGTCTAGAGAAACTCTTATATTGCTTTTTATTTCTTTCATTTGTTCGTACTGACTAAAAATTATTCAAGGTTCTTGATAATGGTGTGCTAGTCGACCCACACAATCAGCAGTCAATTGCTGATGCACTCCTGAAGCTTGTTGCTGACAAGCAACTTTGGGCAAGATGTAGGGAGCATGGATTGAATAATATTCATCTTTTCTCGTGGCCCGAGCATTGTAAGGCTTATTTAGCTCGAGTAACAAGTTGCAAGCAAAGGCAGCCAAAATGGCGCAGAAACAATGATGTTCATACTGATTCAGAATCTGACGCCCCTGGAGAATCTTTGAGAGATATTCATGACCTATCTTTAAATTTAAATATTTCATTTGATGGTGAAATTAATGAAGGGATTGAAAGTACAAACAATGCTTCAACTTGCAGAGAAAATGCAACTGATGGGAAAAACCTGGTGAATGGTACAGCTTTGACCTTGTCCTTGGATGAGTCCATGGATAAAGCAGAAAGTAGCAAGTTTTCAGAATCGAGAAATGAAGTCATATATGTTATTGCAGTAGACTGTGATTCAACAGCAGATATTCTAGACATTACGAAAACAATAATTGAGGCTGGCAGGACCGATAGGAATGCAGATTCCGTCAGCTTCATCTTGTCTACAGCTTCGACTTTAACGGAGATTAACTCTCTTCTGAATAAGGGTGGTCTGAAGCCCAGTGATTTTCTTGCATTCATTTGCAATAGTGGAGGTGAGATATACTACCCGTCTCCAGATTCCAGAGAAAATTCTTCTGGATCTCCTTATATTGTGGATTCAGATTATCATTCACACATGGAGTATCGTTGGGGTAAAGAAAGTTTGAGGAATATGTTGGTTCGTTGGGCTACTTCCATAAATGATAAAATGGAAGGCAAGGAAGGACCAGTTCTCTCCGAAGATAATTCAGGATCTTCACATTGCTATTCATTTAAAGTGAAGAACCCAGCACTAGTAAGTTAACATTTACAATAATAAAGAGAGCTTCAATGACAACAGTGAACTCAACATCTTGTTCTCCATAATTTTAACTTTCTTCCCTTTTTGGAGTGAATGTGACCAATTTTTTACTCATTTTAGTTACTAGATATATTATTCTCCAATTTGTAAATTTTTTTTGTGTCTATAGCTTCCTCCTTTCAAAGAACTCAGGCGATTGATGAGAATTCAAGCTCTTCGATGCCATGCTGCATACTGCCAAAATGGCACCAGGATGAATGTGATCCCCATTCTTGCTTCTCGAGCTCAAGCCCTTAGGTACTCATTCATCAAGCTGCTCACTACTTTCTGGTTCTTCCTTTAAATATTGTACCTTACTTCAAAACTAATAGTATTAGCTTCATGTGTGTTGAAATTATTTTACGACTTTCCGTACAGGTATCTATATGTTCGATGGGGCACAAACTTGTCAAGTGTTGTTGTTTTCGTGGGAGAGTGTGGAGATACTGATTATGAGGAATTGCTTGGTGGAATGCACAAAACTGTTATTTTGAAGGGAGTGTGCCGGGATGCCTCTAAACTTCATACTAACAGAAGCTATCCTCTTGAACACGTCCTCCCGATCGACCATCCGTACATTGTTGAATGTGAACGATGTAACAAGGATGATATTAGGGCATCATTGGGAAAACTAGGTTTTAATAAGGTTTAATTGAGCAAGTTATTTCCAGTTGTACCCCTTTTATCGTTTTCGTCATATACACTCCTAGGTAATAGATTGAAGCCTTATTTAGTTTGTTTTCCTTGGAGCTACTTTGATAATGAGAATGCAGTACTAGAGTTTTACCACTATAATTAATTCAAAATTAGTGATGCACTTTCTTTCGATTTGCTTGCATTGTAAATTTTTATGTATGGGTCGTGCCCACTTTACATACTGCTAGGCATAGCTCGACTCCAATAACTTGTTACTCTTGAATCTTGTTAGAATAAAGAAATCTAGAAATTGCTGTGGATGTGTTTGCTAATACAATAGTGCTACTTGAACATTCCGGGTTGACACCCCGATGACCAGGGTGTCAACTCCGAATATACAAGTAGCAGGATCATTGCCAATATTGTTGGCATTTTCAGAAAGAGAAGTTTATAGAGAATTAATTGATTGATTCTATTATGTATTGACGGCACAAATTGGTAATATCTAGCACGGTGTACTTGTCATTAGCTTAACACCATTAATTAGTTGTTTTGGGGACGAAAAGAAAAATATAATTGGACGTATTTGAGATTATATTAGGGAGACAAAAAAGGGTACATATGTTCGCATATTTTGAACCATATAATCAATGTTCCAACATGCTAGCGACGGGTTATATGCCTCGAAAGGAGATTTAGGAAAATATGGGTTGAGATGGACTCAAAAATGGCTACACACTTCATCCATAGTGAGTGAGGGGATAGTACTTTGGCATATTCAATACATGGTTAAAGGAATAAAGATTTTATCTACAGGTTCTACTAAAGTGTGACCGACTCATGGCTAATCAATGTTTTCTTGAAGAATCTATAACGGAATAAAGATCTTGGGAGATTAAGGGTCGTTTGATGTGGTTACTGTGAGTAGAACTTTGTCAATGGAGCTTTTATTACGTTGACTCTTTTGTTGTGAATCCAAAATGTTATGTGAATATTAAATTGATTATTTTATTACTTATACATTTATTACATGATTATTTGACTAAATTTTAATAACATTTTTAATAAATACAATATTATAAAATTTTATTAAAATTAATATTAATTAAATTAGCATGATATTATTTCAGTGCATATCATATTATTTACTCTGTAATATATTTTAATAAAATCAACATATGACATATACATGACATTTCATACTTAAAATGATCAATAATAATAAATATTAAGATAAAAAAATGTTATAAATTTTTCAAAAAGAATGTTTAAATTATAAAATTAATGTAATATTTCATTGATATATATTGATGTGTGGTATACTTTGGATATATTTGGTATTTTAATAAATTACCAAAGATAATTTCGTTAATTGAAAATTTTCTTTAAGTACGGATTTTAATTTTCCATATAAGCTAGAAGTAGAACTTTTTAAAGAAGCACAAAATTTGAGCTTCTCTAAGCACCCTATTTGACATCCTTAAAATTTAAAAAATATTGTTTTGTATAGTATTTTTTGAAAAACATATAGTTAAAAGTAGAAAAAAATTTAAGTTTACATGTAGAATATTTTATTGTATAAATTTGATCAAAAATGAGTATGAAAAATAAATTAAATCCAGTAAGTAAACGATGTCAAACAGAGGCTAAAAGAGCTTTAAAACGTTGTTCTCTTAATGGAAATTTCCATTTGTACAGAAAACAAGTTTCTGTAAAGTATTGCTGTGAGTGTTCTATCTCTGTTCTCTATACTGTGTTCTCTGTACACACAATATTGTTCTTCTCTTATTTAAAAAGCACTTCTAGACTTCAACCAAACATCTTTGTTTTAACTAAATAGTTTTTACCTTTTAAGTACTCTTTGATCTCTGCAAAAGCCCTTGCAAATACACTCTAAAAAGATTGCTTAGGATGGACAAGAGTCCATTACCTAATGTGCGTGTAAAAAATAGTGCTATGATCTTTAGTACAAATACTGAGGTCGTATTGAAGGTGAAGCCTCTTTTTGACCTTTAGTTTCGACAAGTTCGTATATGGAGAGTATCTCCTTAATTTTGCTTCTAAAACTTGCTTCTTCTAGCTCTGGAGGTAAGGTTAATGTCTCCTTCCATTTTGTACGTCGACTCTTTATCAATAGACTCATTGCCACAAGAGCCTTGTTTGATTTCCATTTTCTAAAATTTACTTTTCCTTAAACTTATTTTCAATTATACATTTTATAAGACTCACAATTGTTATTCGTTTTTTAATCATGCAGTTTAAATTTTTATAAAATCTACTAAATATATGATATTCAGCTAAACCAACATAAGCTAGGTCTAGGTGAAGACCTAAAAATTTGGTCTCCTACCTCGACTGGGGAACGTATTCAATTTGATTTTTTAAAAAGACTTTTATAGACTATTTTAAATAAATGACTTTTATGGAGTTCAATAAACTTTATTGACTTTTATAAAAAAAAAAACTTTTATGTAATTATTTGACTTCTAATTTTTTTTTTCAAAAAAATCTTATATATAACTTATTGTAGATCCTTTTGAACAATTACTTGCATGAACAAATGATCCACGACAATATCAAAATATATTTCTTGTGTAAGTAAAAATATTCTTTAAAAGAATTTAAAAAATATAAATCACCTAAATTAGGTGAAAAAAAAATAAGATATCTCTAATGTTCAAACCTTTAGAAAGTTATTAAATTAAACAAGAAAAAAATATATAAATATTTAATTACAAATTAGTTTATTTTTCATAAAATTTCAATATAAATTGATATTTCCCTATAGCAAAATTGGAGAAAACCATGAAAAAGAAGAGAACGGAAAATCTTAAAAGAATTTTTATTTACAAGTTATTTTTTTTTTCATAGAATAACAAAAGAGAAAATGATGAAAAAAAGAAAAAAAAAATGAAATGAGAATATTAAAAAAAGAATATAGGTTGAAGAGATAAAATATTATTGATTTTTTATTTTTTTATGTATCGTGGCTCAAACTTTCGATCATAGGATAAAAGAGGAAAGAAAAAAAATGAAGAAAATGAGAAATATTACAAATGGACATATATTTTATTCTTTTGAAAGTCTTTTAAAATCTGGGGTGAATTAGAGACTTTTTACGTGATTGTATATTTTGAATTTTGTTTACTCAGGGTGTGTTTGATGGATATTATTGAGAAAAGAATGTATTTTAAATAGTGATATAATGAGAAATATGTGATTAAAAAGTATGGAAAAATTATTGATGTGATGAAAAATATTATTTTATTGAAGCATGTGTGATTGAAAATGAGTTTTAAAAGAATGTGTGTCGAACAAGTGCTTAAAAGTTAGTGCATTTTAGAGCATTTAAAAAAATCTATATTGAATACACTTATACTTTTCATCAAGTCTCAAAATCTATATTGAATACACTCACCTAGATGGTTTTTCTACTAAAAAAAGTATAAGTCATCATCAAATTTAATTAAATCTGTTGACCCACAAAAATGAATCAACAGATACCGAGTCCATTCTTGCCACATCAAGTACTGTTCCGACGCTTTTTTTACCGGAATGGCGACGGAAAGCGTTTCTGGAATTGACGCGGAGGCACTTTCCGACGAGAGACGAAAACGTTCGGACTCCGGTGACTGGTAATGAAAGACAATCGCACTATCCACGATTGCTATGATGGAGCGAGACTAAATTTTATATATGTAAACGAGAATATGCAGAAAGATAGATAAATTTTTTGCTTTCAATATACTTTCGTCTGTTCTTGTCAATATGTCTTTTTTCGACCATTTTTATCACAAAGAAGGGTTATTTATACAATGTTGGTTGATGTATCAACCGTCGGATGAAGCCACGTGGCCTCATCTCCTACATTACAATTTCACATCAATGTCTATTCATACAATTTATTACATTGGTTAAAGGTCAAT
>CAIGRK010302666.1:0-15613 GCA_903798315.1 Fraxinus greggii | reverse complement strand
ATGGGCCGTGTAAAACTCTTCAAAATCGCGAACTAGATCTGGCCGCATAACGTAGTCGCTCGAGCGAGGAGCATACTTCGCTCGAGCGAAGGGCCTGTCGCTCGAGCGACAATGGGGCGAAGGTCGAGTGAGACAGTCTCTGTTTCATCCGCTCGAACATCACTCCGGCGAGCAGCTAGCTAAAAATCGACGTGAATCCTTCTTGTTCCAAACATGAAACCTCAAACCTCTAAGCAAACCTACCAACTATGAAACTTTACAATTTAGTCCCTAAACTTCTATAATCTTTCAAGTTGGTCCTTTTGTCCACAAAATCGTCAATTACAAAATATATCCTAACAGACTTGATCTGCTCACGTATTTTAGTTGTGACCTCGCATCATGCCAATTTCACAGGTCACATAATTCTACATTAATTTTGATATGACTTTTACGTAATAAAAAGGTGTAAAATAAGAGTATGATAAAATACAAAATCAAATAAACTTTAATGTTTAAATGTTTCTTAAAAATGTACTTTACATAAATTTTGTCTGAATAAAAGATAAATCAACGCTGTTAATGGTAATATTAAGGAATAATTGCTGCTGGCGGCACATGTACCGGGAAATTGATGAAATTGGGGAACATTGGGATTGTACTAGTTGAGCAATTGAAGTATGTGTTTGGAAGTTGAAGTCTGTTTGGCCAATTGACAAATCCAAGAGAAATTAAATTCCTTATAAATTTAAAGTTACGTATATTGATTATTTTGAGCATTGTATTCTATTAAAGTGTTTAACATGTCAAGATGGTGAGAATATCAAATTCGATTTTTTTAAAGGAATCGACTTACACAAATTATGATCGAGCAGCTCAATACACAAGGTCGCTCAATTTAATATATAAGTATGTAATTTACACATAATTAAATCCGAGCAACTTAGATCTGAGATATACATCTATATGGTGGGAATTAAACTAAAATTTTTGGTAGATTTGATAAAAATTGATGAAATATAAGTTAAAAAATTTCATTAAATATATGATTAAAATTAATTGTTGACTTTGATTTATCTGAATTTTAATCCAAACCAAACGGTGCACAGGAGTTAAGGAAACGTGGACCTCTAATCATGACCTTAATCCAATGGTCCCGAAAGTGTCTGCATCTCCAACAACTTTTCACAACCACTGATTGGATAGTGCGAGGGTGTTGCAAAAGCACCCATCTGCCAGAGGAAAAAAAGTGCCATTTAGATAAGATATCAACATCATCATTTAGTGCATGCTTGGTTAAGCTTAAAAATTTACTTATAATAAAAATTAAAAATAAATTACAAGTGCTTTTTTAGTTAGTAATATTAAGACATAAATAGTTTAACAAACATAACTTACCAAATAATATTTTGTCAATAAATAAATTAATAATAATACAAAAACTAAATAAAAAGTATCGAAAACAAAATAAAAGTTTGGCCGAAGAAGGGTAGTATCATGACATGGCCGAGCCCATGTTTGAAAAAGGTCAAAAAATAACTTAGAAATCGATAAGTCGGTATCTTAAAAAAAATAAAAATAATGAATTTTTTTTTTCATATGTGATACACGAACGATTTGAAGAACATGTGTTGTTGATTAAAACAATATGGTTTTAGTAATTCTATTATAATCACCAACATATATTAATTTAATCAGAATTATCAACAGCAATATAGTCGATACTATCGATATTATTGTCGATAATTTCGTTTGAATCACAAGCAAATATTGATTTCAACGAGAGTCGTTAACCTTCATACTGACAGCTTCTCTTAAATTGTTCTATAATGGCAGGTAATCTCAAAGAGGCCAAAAACTATTTTCCTCCGCTCAAAACACAAACCCCCGTCTACTGAGGAAAGGACCCTACTGTCTACTTTACCAGGGCCCATGGGCCCCCGATAATGCCAAGGGGCCAGCCCGTAATAGGTGGAGGAGAAAAATTTCAATTTTGTTACGTGTACCTTGACTTAAGTTACTAAATTTAAACTCGATACAATCTCACGTCACATTTTACCTTTTACACATTTAATTCAATCATTATAATAATTTGCTTCCAATGCTGACAACAATATAAGTGTCATCCAAACTAATATATAAATTCCGTGCAGAAATGGCAAAGTCCGTCCTTTATTTTATTCACTTGCCTTCTCTATCTCGCTCTCTCTCCCCATCTGGCTTAAGTCCAGATTTTGCAGTAGTTATTCAAGACGTTATCCTGCAGTTATCAGGTATGTACTTCTATTTCATCCATTTCGTGTTGCGATGATTTCAAGCCCTATTTGATCCACATTATTTTTCTCATACTCATTCTTCTACTCATTTTCAACCACACATTTTTCAATAAAATAATATTTTCCATCACATCAATAGCTTTTACTTTTTTTTTCAACCACACGTTCTCCATCAATCTATTATTCCAGAATACATTTTTTCAAAATAATGTGGATCAAACACACTCCAAAAAAGGAAAATAAGTGCTTTCTTTACAGATTTTGGTTTTTTTCAAGGAGCGCGAGGAAAATTTACTTATTGATGTTATTTTGGTATGTTTTGACCTTTACATTTTCCATTTACCTGTATGAACTCAACCCATTGGATGATGTGTTTACCGCTGGGGCTTTAATTTCTTCATTGAATTATAGTTTGATTAATGACTTATTGGCCATTCAGTGTGAATATGCTTTTGCGCACTAACTTTTGTTATTTGAATTTAAGAGGTGGAAAAGTAGGTGGCGCCGCGCTTGGTGGGCCTGGGCCTGTTCATTCGAAGAGGCCAGCGCACGCGGGCTTTTTTAAGGGCCAGTATGGAGGCTGCAAGGGGGATGACCCGTCCCATTTTATATCCCTACTTGGATCAATAATTGCTAGTGTATGGTGTGAATTAACCTTAATTAAATTCTATGCACTTCACAAATCAATTGCTTAACTCTTTTAAACAATATTTTGGTCAATTCCATTTTGTTGTAAATTGTGATTTTTTTAATCACAAAGAAATCTCTTCACTTTCAAATATGTAATATTGACAACTTTTAGATACATATTAATATGCAAAGAATAATAAATCAGCCTAATTTGACAAATATGGCACTACAAGATTAGTTGCGTGCTTGTCAGATTGTTGTTGTTGTTGAAGTTTGACCTAAATTCCAGTGGATATTGAAATCTAATTTGAAGTGAGTTTGAAGATGGTTTTACAGAGGATTTTGAAGACCATATTGATAGTTGCGAGTGGGAGTTAGTTATTATGCACTGATGCGACCCATATTGTTCTTGAATCTTAATAATGCAGTTGCAATAGGGATGTGATTCTATTAATTTTATCAAGCATTCAAGATTATTTTGTAAAGGGGAGTTCCACTGGTTTGTTCATATTAGTTTAGTGAAACTATGTCTATGATGTTTTAAGGTTGTGTTAATATGTAAATGGCAATTCACCATTACATACAATATATCATAACAAGCTTCCCAAAGGAAGGTCAGTCAAAATGTCAAATCTATACACCCATGCACGAGATAAAACAGAATTCAACTGTGACACCATATTAAGAAAGTAGCATAAGCCCCTATATGTTGATTATAATTTTGATATTTATGAAAGTAGGATTTATCCCTTAACTTATATTTGCAAGATAATTGCTCGTTTGACCATATCAATTTTGGAATTCGTGCGTTCATCTGAATCTTCATTGGATCGAATTATTCGTTTGAGTTTAATAAACATTTCCATCTTAAAAGGTCAATCTAATTAAAAGAAGCAGCTCAAACTTCCTTATATAATTTCGATATTTATTGTGTATCCCTTAACAGAAACATAGCAAAAGGTCGCATAGAAGAAAGATATACAAGACAATTGGAATGAAAATTTTCTTTTACTCTTATGTTTTGCAACCATTAATGAAGAAACTTTCTGGTGAGTGCAAATTTTTATCTTCTCTACTAAAAGAGAAGCTTTATACGAGTCTTTGAAGACTCTATAACTATATATTTGCAATATATAGTAATTCCTACTATCTGCATGATAAAAAATATTCTTTCAGTGGGGGAGTTTTAGATGCCTGAAATTTATGAGAAACGTATCTGAGTTTATACCTTTGTACTTTATCGCACAGTCAGTCCTCAGAATTTTGAGGTCCTAGACGATAAATTGTTACTTGACTCTTAAATATAAATGAAATCAACACTTTTAAAATAAATAACGTATTTTAAAGAAACTTTATAAGCTTACCAAAAAAATTATAGGGAATATTTTTTAATTTTAAATTTTTTTTTTTTTTTTGCATTGGCTTTTTTCTAGATTTTGGTAGATAGAAAAATAAATAGCATTAGGTAATAGTTTAATTGTATGTCAATTTTATTCCTTAAATCAAGAATATAAGTTAAGTGTCCAAATACTTTGATCTCTTATTTAGTCTCATTTTGTTGTTGCTTTTTAAAGAACTAAATGACTCAACTCAAAAAAATATAAATGAAAACTTTTATTAGGATATTGGATTTATTATTTTTATTTTTATTTTATTTTTTTGAGGTTCTTCAGACCTTGAGGCCCAAGGCAATGTCCTAGTTTCCCTTGGGCTTTGCCTTTGGCCAGGGTCGGGCCTGCCTTATCGGTTTATGTCTTCAAACTTTTACATTCCAGTTTTTTGTTACAAAACCTCGAAGGTTTCTCCTACTCCAAGTCGAGTTTCATCATTACTTTGAAAGAATGAATTCCCTAAGGATGGTCGGTCCTTGAATCTCAAGATACAATACAATTCGACTTTGTTATTTATTGAAAAGAATAAAAAAATACGATCAATGCAAAGGTATCGAGAATAATTTTTTATAAAATAATTTATAGTTTTACACAAAATTATTGACATAGAACCACTAGAAGAGAAGTCAGGCAACGATTTAATTGTTTCAATAATCGCTCAATTATACAATGGTCACGATTTACTCACTAAACTTCANATACAATTCGACTTTGTTATTTATTGAAAAGAATAAAAAAATACGATCAATGCAAAGGTATCGAGAATAATTTTTTATAAAATAATTTATAGTTTTACACAAAATTATTGACATAGAACCACTAGAAGAGAAGTCAGGCAACGATTTAATTGTTTCAATAATCGCTCAATTATACAATGGTCACGATTTACTCACTAAACTTCAGAATGCTTCACAGTGCTCACTGAACTTTGCTCATTTGCGTTCCATCCGTCACTCTAAAAAATTCGTTACCTTATTCGCTGTCGTGACTAACGGAAATCTCATGTGACAAGTTACGATCGTTGAAAAAATTACAACTCATCCAAACCATTGTTTCATTACTCTACTAAATTACACTTGGTCACATCAAACTTCAAAACGCTTCACAATGATCACTCATCTTTGAAATGTTGCACTTCATCCATCATCAGTCATATAGTTGTCATACGAAAATTCCATGTAGAAGTTACAATCATAAAAAAATTACAACTCAACCAAACCATCAACTTACCAAAATCACCACATGTGAAATGTGATTTCCACACCCCACAAACTTCTTTAAAACCCACTAACGTGTCCCAGTTTTAGCCCTAAAAAACCTTAGACTTTTAATTTAGAGTATTTATTGGATATTTTAATGAATTATTGCTTGAATCTATATATATTGTGTTTGTTAGGTAAATATCGATCAAATTGGTAGAATTGGAGAAAATGAAAGAAAAGGGGCGAAATTGCAAGAGATCCAAAGTTCAGGAACCAAAGAACAAATATTCAATAGTCGATTCGAAATACAAAACAATGATTGAAAATCATATATGATCATTTGGATGCAATTAAAAGTTAAATTGGTGAAATATAGATAAAGTATTTTCACAAATCAAATTTCAGCCGAACAAGTTATGCTTCAAATTTTCAACCTCAAATTGAAACCCATTTTTCGCACAGTAAATATTAGAACTGAAAAATGATATTTCTAGAAGAATAATTGGGGATGCTTTATTTGGTTTTAAAGAAACTTATAGGATCATGGAAATCGCATTTCACATATGACGATTTTAGTGAGTTGATAGTTTGGTTGAGTTGTAATTTTTTTAACATTTCTAGCTTACGACATGAAATTTTCGTGCGAATATTAATAACGAAGTGAACAAAATAAGGCGGATGACAATTGAAATGTAACATTTCAAAGATAAATGATCATTGTGAAGTATTTTGAAATTTGATGAGTAAATTATGACAAAGTGTAAGTTGGTTAAGTAATGAAATAATGGTTTGACTGAATTGTAATTTTTGAAGATCATGGATAGAGTGCAAACGAGCAAAGTTTGACAAATGGTAAATCACTTAAAAGTTTAGTGAAAAAATGGTGATAATGAAATAATTAACTCGGCAGCGACAGCAACATTAACACTTAATGGGTGAATATTAAGAAAAGAAAAACAGATCCTTATTCGCCTTCCCTCATCCACCCCGCTCACCCCCACCGCACCAGTCCACAGGGTCACCCATGTACCCGAATTTCCTCTACACTCACCCCAGACCCCCACTTACATCCAATTCTCTCTGCATATTCAGGCCCTTCACTCCAACCACAATCTTGAACCATCAGCTCTACAAGTCCAAGAAACCAAGAATCAATGTCAAGTGCACCGCAGATAGTAAAAGTGAAGCAATTGGAGGCACAAAAAACTGGGAAAAATGGGTGCCCAGAAATCTTTTTGCAGCTGAGAAAGTATTTAGATTGATATCTGGGGCAACCTCCAGCCCCATTGCCCAGTACATATCCTCTCCCACAACGTTCTTGCACTCCGTCGACCCCAGAATTAAGTTGGTATTTTTTCTTTTGCTTCTGTCATCTTTTTTTTTTTACCGCGATGAATTTATTAGTTAGTTTTTGCTCTTTGGTATCTTAATTCATGGTTAACCTTTGCTCATTATTGTGTTTGATGCCGCTTTTGTTATTATGGTATTATTATTATTATTTACCTGAGAAATGACATTTTATGAAGCTTAATGGCACAATCCAATTTTCTTCCTCATATTATATCTCTACTTAACCAATTGAGTTGGGAAAATTGATTCTTTTTGGATTTCAGGGTTGTGTATTTAGCGAAAGTTAAAGAAATTTTATTCAATGATTGTTTGAGAAAAAGGAAAGGAAATAGTTTAGGGCTGCAACCTTCAATCTTACTCCCGGAATAAAGTCAGAGACAGATATCTATTCTCTGTTTGTTTTAGGAAATTAGTAAGAAATAAACTCCACAACAATCTTCGTCATTTGCAAAATTGTGATTTTATGGAATGTTAATGAGTTCTCATTTAACCAAAAGAAGAAGCTCCGAATAGAAAAATGAGAGTATGGTACTCTATCCCTATGTGTCTTTTTGTTTTCCATTATCCAAGAATTTTATTAAGAACTATTGTTTATTTTATTTACTTTTTTTTTTGTCCTCATTTAAATTGGTAAAAATGGTTGTATTACGTAGTGTAATTGATAAAATTATTGACCTGCCTCTACTTCATTGTGAGAAGAATGTGGAAACACAGCTAAAGGTAATTCACCATTTTGGTCTCGTTGTGGAGAAGAAATAACTAGCAGACATATGGAATGAAAATTTTCTTTTACTCTTGCGTGTTGCAAACTTAGTTGAACAAGAAATTTTTCGAGGGTGCAAATTTATCTTCCCTATGAGAATAGAAGCTTCATATGAGTCTTTGAAGGTTATATTGTTAACTTTGTATCTGCAATTTATGCTACCTCCAATTAGTGTGATGAAATATGTTCTTTATTTGGGAAGTTTTAGAAGCCTGAAATTTATGAAAAACAGTCGAGTTTATACCTCTGTACTTTATCTTTATTGTTTTAGTAAGTTTTTTTTCACGATGCTCACTTTTATAACTATAGTGCCTTTAATGTTTCCGCAGGCATGGGTCCTTGCTCTAGTTATTCTACCTGCTAGGTCAGACATTGCAGTGCGCCTGGGAATAGTCATCTATCTAGCCTTGTTGTCCATATGGGTTCAGCCCACAGAGGTGTGGATGGTAAGATTGCCTTCAAACTAGCTAATAGATGGAGTAACATAGGGGGAATAAAAAATTATTTTCACTTCTTACATAAATATATACACATCTCTACGTCTTTGATAATTATAGAAATTACACTTATGTTTATGCATGGAAACTGCTTACGAATCTCCAATATTGTGTAGGACCAACTTGGAAGAGTGTCATTGGTGTGTGGGTTCTTATTTATTTTGTTGGGGCTAAGTATGGATAGTGCACCTTCTCTCTTATGTTCAAGAACCCCACCATCTTCAATGACCGGGTTACCAAGTCTTCTAGCATCGTTTGAGGGGTATAGATATGTACTTTGGAAGATCGGGCCATTACAACTTACGAGAAAGGGTTTATCAGCGGCTAGTACAGCTGCATGTTTAACGTTCACCGTAAGTTGCATCTATTCTACTTATACACTCTCTTTTAATAGAACTGTTCGTGTAGACTTGTGTAAATCTGGGATGTAAATGGCAAACTTCTTGCACATGATGGAATGTATACAGTTAACTTTGTTCCTTAAATCACATCTTAGAATCCCCAGTCTCATCAGGTTTTTTATAGCAATTTTTTATACCCTTTCCCGTTGAAAGATACTGTTACTGATACTTTATATCGCCTTCCATATATCCAAAGCATTGTTGACCAGAAACTTTGCAAATGCAGGATTGTCGAGCAGACAAAGTTTAGGTTTTGGTTCATTTCTGATATTGCAGAGCAAATATTCGAACACGTAATTTCTTTAATTTTCATAGCTACGGATATATCAACTAAGGTTAGTGCCCGTAAAAGGCCCTGACATAGCAATTGATGGAAATAATCATTTGATTTAGCGTTTGGAATCTTAGATTGATCCAAGATATTGAAGTATAACTGGTGGTAGTTTTTTGAATTTGTGCATAAACTAAATTTTTAAGTCAAGGGGAAAAACAAAAAATGAACCAAGACTTGTACTGTTGTACATTTGAGATGCTACTAGCATTTCCCTCCTATTCTGCTTTATTCTGCTAGGACTTCAATTGTTTTGCCTTCTTTCAATTATGTGGACAATATTCCTGATAATTAGGCATCTTTATTTTCTGGAAGATCTTCCAAAGTGCGAGCCTTTGCTTGACAACCACAACACCAGAGCAGCTTGCATTTGCTTTTCAATGGTTCATTCTCCCTTTTGCACGTGTTGGTGTTCCTGTATCTGAAGTCATCTTTACTCTCTTGCTTTCATTAAGATTCATCAATCTGGTGTTTGATGAGGTGAGATTGTTCAATTCAGTTCTTGCACTTCTAATTTATCTGCTCAGCTTCATGTAGAATTAAATATTTTTTTGGAAAAAGCCTGAAATTATTGTATCCTTTTGCAGGTCCGCAATGTGGCCCTTGGTATTGTATCTCGTCGAATAAAATGGGAACGGTTGACAACAATCGAGACAATTGATGGTATTTTACGACTTAAAATTCTACTGCAAACCCTTTTCCCTGCTCTTTGATGATTTTGATGTGCTTCTACAGAAATATTGCTACGTGTTCATTGTGATTTAACCCTGTACTCCCTAGTCTTATGCAATACTTTTGCATGGGGATAATAAAAAAATTGAATACCATTCCCGTTATCTTATTTGTCCTAACATATGCTATTATGCATAATAATTGTTTGCATACGCGTATATATGGACAGACAGCGAGAGGGAGAAGAAAAAGAAAACTATAAACTTTGACACTGAAATCACGGATCACTTTTTGTGTATATTATCTCATCCTTAATAGGAAGTGTTATCTCTGCATTGTAAAACGCGTTCCTATTTTCTTGCAGTTTTCTTCACATACATCCGTCGGATTTTCAAGAATATCTATAACCACGCAGAGCAGATATCTCAGGTACATAATTTTCCCTCTGCTTCTCTAATTTATTTCTTCGTCTCCTTCTTATATATTCACTTCTCAAGTTTCTCTTAATAAAAATAGTAACACTTCACTGCTTCCTATCTCACTATGTTTTACTTATAAGCTTAACCAAATATGCTCGATTAAATATGTAGTTTCCATCATAAGCCCCTAATTTTTGTGCATTGCAGGCGATGATTGTTAGAGGTTTTCGAGGAGACTGCAATGCTCACAAAATTTTCTTGTCGGCCGGTCCTTCTATGGCCATGGCAAACATAATAGCTTTCTGTTGCCTTGTTGGTCTCATAGGTGCTACCACTTTGTCCAAATACCTTATTGTTTGATACTTGTACTGCTATTCTGGCTTCATACTCGGTAAAGTTCTCATCTGATGCCCGGTTATCGGTTTCTCTTCCTTCATTTCCGTCTTTTCAATTTGTTCCTCCATTCTTTTTTTTTTTTTTGGAAAACTAACAGGCCAAAACTTTTAACTTCTTTTCTTTAATCTCATAAATAATTCTATGAACGTGAAATATCTTTTCTTTTGAAATTAGAAGTGAGGAGAAACTAAAAAATTGGGGGTGGTAACAAGGAGGCAATGTCAAGAACATGTAATTGTGAAGTCGAGTGTTCAGAAGCGACAAATAAATTTGCTATTTTATTATTATTATTATTATTTGAAAAACGCAACTGCATTAACTTAAATCACCGCGAACAATTGGTAACGTGATAAGAGGATTACAAGTCAACTCAAATACAAAAAATAGGGCCCAAAAAAAAAAAAATCGAAGTAAGAAAAGACGAAGCAAGCTCGGGGTACAATGGCACGTGCCACTACTTAAGCCACAATATCAGACAAAGGAGAAGAGTTCGAAGCCAAACACAAATAGGATAAAACTTGACACTACTTTGTATAAAAGAAAATTTTATGTCTCAGTTGTATTGTCGTCCCATCTAGCGAAAGCCCCTAACAATTACTGTCTTCTTTCATTAGCAAATAAAGTCAAAACATGACCAAAGGGCACAAGAGAGCAAAAAATTGCTAAATCTATGTTTGAAGTGAAGTAGAACAATCAAAGGATTCAGAGAAAAACCTGATCTTGATGGCCAGTTATCAATTCGGGGGAAGTGCACCATTGGTCCCCAACTTACTCTCTTAATAACAAGTTATTTGGTCACTGGTCGCAATGATGAAAATAGTCCAAATCACTGTTAAAACATCTCGTAATACTTGGATGTCTAACTTTGTTGAGCTAGATTTGATTCTCAAAATGGAAGTCAGAAATGCTTCCATGAAGGTTGTGTGAGAATATAACGAAGATTGGGACAATTTTTAGACACTTTGAAGACAAATTGTGCAACTATTTTGAAAGGTGAGAAATTAGCTGGCTCCTTTTTAAGCATTATGGACCAACTTGCTATTGAGACAATAGGTTGGGGACCAATAGTGCAAAGGGACCTCGGTCAATCTTCTTCCATGATGTTTCTACTAAATAGGCAATAATATCAACAGTTTCAAGGATTTCTTGTCTGTGTTCTTTACTATACAAATTTATCAACAAAATCAGATTGAACTCCTGCTATCTCCTTTAAACTGTCAAACAAAGTTGTACATAGCATGTAGAAAGAAATGACACTAGGGAAAAAAAAAAAAACGTATATGAATGCCAAATCAATAAGGCTACTCTAAGCACAAGACACGCAAATGCAGGTGGACAATTACATTACGGAACAAAATTCACTTCTTCATTCTGCTTGATAGAGATATGAAACAGGTAAAACTAGAAATAGAGCCATTGTACAGACCTAATAAGTTCTTCATAAAAAAAGAGGTTCTATTTAGTTACATGGCTGAAAACCCACTTAACTAGCCAAGGAAGGGATTACAGAGTTCAGACTAGATAATCAAGATAAAATATAGAAGGAAGAGAATATCTCTGACCCGCAGCTGAGAAATTTACTAGTTTTGCCAGCAGAGACTTCTTCTACCCTCCTGCATGATCTCGAAAGCGAGTTTGTATCTTTCCAAAGAAGCTACTCCTGCCTCAATAAAATTACGGGCTTCTTCTCGTAAACTCCAAAACATCAGGGGCTTGAAATCTTGAGAACCACCTGCTGAATCAGCATCTCGGAGTATACCATATTTCGCATTTTTTGTCCATCGATGCAAGATATAGCGAGATGGAAGTTCCCTTATGTTCATTATTTGAAATACCTTCAAAGCGTGCCTGCAAAGAACACCTTCAAACTCAAACATTTTACAACTACAACTGATATTGAGATTAGATGCATTAAAGGCAACGGTATTCCTCTCATCTCCATTTCCGCACTTCTGTACCAGATATCTACTGATGGCTCCTTCGACATTTATTTTTATTCCAACATAGCTATAGCATTCTAAAAGCTCTTTCTGAAATACTTTGAACATTGTGATGGTGTAAAGCCTTCTACACTGTTCTTCTATGGGGTCTTTTGTATGCAAAACTGCTTGTATATTAAACGAGTTAAAATCCTCCTTCCTTTCCTCTTCACGGCGTTGTTCAAGAGCTTTCTCATATCGTACAACAAATTCATTGAGAGGTGTTTGGGCTGTCAATAGCGGACTGAAATATGATTTCAAGCTTCCATCCACAGGAATGCCAGCAAAGAATGCGCCCTTTATGTGCAGGGGAACCCAACTTTTACGCATTCTGTACATCTCCTTCAACCAAACATTCTCTCTCAAGTTATATTTGTTCATAAGCATATTCCATGCAAAATCAAATTCACTAGCCGTCTGGCTCTGAAAAATGCAAGTTTCATACTCATATTTGAACTTGGCATCCAAGGAGAGTAATGCGCCCAAGTTCTCCTGTTCCTTTGTGAGAATTTGCCATGCAGAAAATCGATGATGTGACCCCGGAAAAACTTGTGCAATTGAATTTTGAATGGCCTTGTCCTGATCAGCTATTATAGACACAGGGCGGCACCCTGACATTGCCCAAAGCCATGCATGAAATATCCAAGTAAATGACTCTTCCGATTCATCCGCAATTAGAGCACAGCCAAGAAGTACAGATTGCCTATGATGATTAACCCCAATAAAAGAAGCAAATGGCACAAAATAATTACCTCTCCGGTATGCTGTATCAAACACAATCACATCTCCAAACTGAGTGCAAGAAAATCTAGAACGTGCATCAGCCCAGAAAAGATTCATGCCTTTACCATCTCGCATTTCTACTGCGTAAAAGAATTCTGTATCCTCTGCTTGCCGAGATTGAAAATAATCAAGAAGCACATTATACCACTCACTACCAATATTACTTTCTCGCACTCTTTTGACAAGGCTGAGGCCTCCATTTGTTTCAACTAAATCCAAATTTTCCAATCCACTGCTTCCTTCCTCTCTATACCCCTTTGATGCAACTGTCACTCTTCTACTAGGATCTGTGGGACTGTCAAATTCATGATTGTGTTCCTTTTGAAGACGATCGACCACCCACCTTCCTGATTCTTGTCTTTGAATTCTCATGTATGCTCCACAACCTACTCTTGAAGGGTGTTGATGCCCTTCCTTGGAGCACACAAATCTTCGGGATGTAATTGATCCATCATGTTTGGAGCGGAATAACTGACCTATCCTGACTTTAAATCCTGTAATGGCTGCATATGTGCTGTAGAATTTGTATGCTTCATCGGCAGAATTAAATTCAAGACCCTTGTATGGTTCACCTATAGGTACTGCAATTCCACCCACGTCTTCCTTTTTGAGACGTTTGATATCGACAACACCAGATAGACCATCCTCCTCATGTGATCTGATACCTGTCCTACTCGCCCCACCAGCTGATGACCTAGGAGTTGGAAAACTTTTTCTCTGAATCCGGGGTGGACAAATTTCTCCAGGGACTTCAAGTTCATGGTTATGATCGTTCTTTATATTGGCCAAAACCCACTTCCCAGAATCAACTTTTTGCACTCTTATGAAAGCAGGACAGCCAGTTCTTGCATTTGTCTGAAATCCCTCCTTTGAACATACAAATCTCCGAGATATAACAGCACCATCAACTCTGGATCTATACAGCTGACCTATCCTAATTTTGAACCCCACTTGGGTTGCATAGTCACTGTAAAACTCTTGGGCCTCTTCTGCCGAATCAAACTCTAACCCCACGTGTGGTTCCATCTTGGATTCTCCTTCATCGTTGCAATGGCCATTGCTTTTTCCAATTAATAGACCTGCTGGTTTCGTCCTTACAGTCATAATATTTCCCAACTCCTCTCTATTCATGTCAGTATCTGCAGCGCATGATCCAAAAAATACCCAAAAAGAAGCCAGTTATTTACATTTTACAATCTACAACCAAGAATAGTCAATATAGAGTTCAATCTGTCTTTACTCACTTCAGAATATTTTGTGGCAAAAATGGAAACAGCAGCATTAACTAATAAAGAAGTAAAAAATTAAAGCTGAAAAAGTATATGAAGCACATAAATGGTAACGACGACATAAAGTTTGATATAAGACAAGTAAGCACATTTAACCAACACTAAATCCTCAGTAAGTGCTATACAGTAATAATGGTTTTGAGCATAAGTAAGGAAGCAGGACAAAATACATTTTTGTACATCAATTTGACGAGTGCATATCAAAATTCCAACCTTAACATGAAAGCAAGACTCCTGAACAGGTCCAAACGGCATTTGTGCATGTAGAATCAGAGGGATTTATTCAGTATGGATAAATGGGGACAAAAAAGAAGTAGAGATATAAATACCGAAAGGAATATTGGAAAATCATATCCTAGAGAAAATAAGTCAAGAGTTTTTAATTTGTTTTACAAGCAGCTTTTGACAGTTAATCTTACTAAAATTAATTTAGGAGTCTGTTAGACGCTACCTAATAGAAAAGCACGCGTCAAAAATTCAATACACAGATAAGATTCGCTTAAGCACAATTTTTAAATACGTATCTAGCTCAGTTGGACATCATGATTGACCGAAATTTATATATAGAAAAGTACGTTATCAAATCTTGATTCTTGACCAGCTAAGCTAAGATTCTATGAGCATTAACTTGTTTGTTAGATATCAAAAACAAAGTTTCAACTTAATTAGAAAGAATAAAATACATTTTGCACCTTCAATTGTGGATAAATTACATTTGGCCCCCTGTGTTCAGTTGAATCACTAAACCATTTAATTAATCATGACATAGCCAATTTAATTAGCTGTTTGAATTGGCAACAGATTGTGCAAGGTGATGTGTTGGCATAAACACGTCAACATAACACTACACTTTCTAATTTGATAGGTTAGGAGTTTTCACACTATTTATTATTTTTCACCAGTTCATCTATTGTGCCATTTGTTAGCAATCGTATAGCAACCCCAAAAAAGTGGCTCACAAAATGCCAAAGAAAAATGAACTTGGGAATCCTGTCCAGTTAATCCCGCAACTTGAAATACCAAACAGAAGCTTTCTGCGCCTAAAGCTACCGTTGAAACTCTTTTTCCATCCAAGTAAATCCTTTAATTTATATAGCATCCTTTATCAACTCATCCATGCATTTACCAGTTGCATCCCCAGTGGTAAATCAACCATATTTACCTCATTCGTTGTTGTGACACCCCCATCAATACAAAAAGGTAACCAAAGACAAATCGTTGCGTTATAAAGGAAGAGAAGGAAAACTCAAAATTA
>CAIGRK010302662.1:0-10633 GCA_903798315.1 Fraxinus greggii | reverse complement strand
GATTACAAGGTATTAGTGATCTTGCACAGAAGTTGGTTGCCAAGAATAAACATGAAATGTATCCATTAGTTTACAAAGTTGTGACATTAGCCTTACTTCTTCATGTGGCTATTGCTACGGTCGAGAGATCATTTTCTAAGATGACTTACGTCAAAAATCGTCTGCTCAATCGAATCAGATCATTGATTGAAAGATAGTTTGATTGCATATATTAAGGAAAATGCAATTTGATTAGATTGAAAATGATGTAATTATAGAATGTTATCCAAATATGAGAACGTGTAAAGAATAATTGTAATAAAATATCTCTTACATTAATTTTTTCGTCACTTTTTGAAAGTTTGATTGTGCCCCATAATCTAAAAAGTTTGCGTCAGCCACTGCATTAAAAAAAAATTGTTTTTGTATTTTTATTTATAAAAAAATAATTTTTCCTACTTATAAGAAATTTACTCACAAGTTAATTTATTATTTATAAGTGAATTTTTTAGTTATAGGATTTTTCAGTTATATAAGTAAATTTTTTGCTTACAAGTACATTCTCATTGTGAGTGGTTTTTTTAGCTAAAAGTTATGTGATTTTTCTACAGTGTTTATAAGTAAATTTTTATCGGTAAGTACTTTTTTTACTCGCAAGTGTTTACTTGATCAATTTTATTATTATTATTATTATTATTATTATTATTATAAGTTATATAAATGAATTTTTTTAATTGTATTTTTTTTTTTTAATGCTTATAAGTGAAACTCGATGTATAAATAATTTTTCAATTAAAAGGCATTTCTTATAAGTGATTAGTTCTCTTATTTACCTGTGTGGAAATTTACATCTTTTAATTCAACTGATCTTATTCCATAAAATGGTGAATATTAAATTTTGGCCATTGATTATAATAAATATCCTTGATTAATTTTTAATCAAACACTAGAGAAGATTCTTATCCAGTTTAATACGACATGCCAAATATACCTTATCTTTCTGCTTCGAACATGCTTTACAGGCCATGTTCACTCTTGATGGCAGCTTCTAACGAAGCACACCTACTGCATGGATCAACCCCAAATCTCCCAAAACATACCCCTCTCTGAGGTAATAATTGATACATTCTTCCCTCCAACTATTGACAAAAACTTGAAATGATCATCAATGTTTAAAAGGCTCGCACAGTGCCCAGGTCAAGGTCGATAATGGCAGTTACCCTGAGCACGTCAACACATAAGCTTCAATAGTTGAGGCAGAAGCCTTGATAAAAGGGCAATCGAGATGTAAGGCTTCAAGTCATTTAATAAAAACCTCATCATGCCTCAAGGAACTTTGTAAAATAAATTTTCGTAGATTCAAATATATCTTGTTACAAAACCACACACCCGGAGTATGTTTTCAGGTTCTGAGGTATCTACTATAAATAAGCATGCATGCTGACTGATAAAACGAGCTTCAAACCTAAGCACTGTCAGAACCATCTTCTGAATCTACATTTATGGTCTGTGGATTCTTGTAGTCACTGATCTGTTCAGTGTAGCGTTTCTTGTCTGCCCGAGCTTTTGCTTCGTATGGTGCTTTCTCCTCAGCTGTAAAATCAATTCAGGCAATGTCAGAGCTAAGCCATTGTACTATTAAATGCATTTTCAAATTGTACCAACCTGTCATCTTGTTCCATCTCTCTCCAAGAACTTTTCCCACGTCTGTGAATGAAATTCCAGGATTGCTCTTCCTAACATTCTGCATCAAAACCCGATAACGATTGGATTTAGCCATTTAGGTCTGGACAGTCAAAACCAAGGCATGGACATTTCGCACGGAAAAATAATGCAAACAAAAATGAGTATAAAATTATGAAGAATATAAGGTAATGAAGAATCTTGCATCAGTCATACAGAGTTAACGTATTAGAGAATACAAACCTCTCTTTCAGCCTGCGAAAAGAACATAAAAGCACTGATTGCCCGTTTTGGAGCATTTGGATCCTTTTTCTTCTTCTGTTTCTTCTTCTTTGATCCATCCTCGTCACCATCTTTAGCTTTCTTCTTGCTTGAAGATGCTTTGGGAGCAGAAGGTTCTTTCTTGGGTTTCTTTTTGGCAGGTACCTAAATTCACCATCCATTCATATGGGTTTAGGTTAAAATATCAAATAGGAATCAAGCTGCATTCTTTAATCTTTTTTCTGGGTTTAGAGAAGGGAGGGAGTGGTTATTTTACCTCTTCTTCATTTCCACTTTCACTGGCATCGGATTCTCCTTCCCCAGAGTCATCAGTAGGGGATCCCCCATCATCTCTGTCAACAACAAAATCCTCATCCTGCAACGTTTCCCATCAAAAGATGCCCCCGTGAACGCATTATGGATACAATCAGATAACATGTAATAATTTGTGAATTAAAAAATTAAAGTGAAAATAAGAAGAGAGGAGCAATCATATGGAGAAAATACTATGAACAATACCTCCTCATCACTCTCATCCCCACCAGTTTCATTCCTAATCCGCTCAAGATGTGGGTCAACAGCATCGTCGTCCTCAGTCTGTAGAACAGCTGCAACCCCATCCGCAGTCTGAACACCTCCCAAATTCATGATCTTCAGACCTTTTGAACTGCAAGAACCAGTCAATACCATCAAATTTATGCTCCAGAGAGGAACTTTAATCTTTCTCAGAAAAAGAAAGAAAAGGCTAGAGCAGGCAAGAAGCGGGTACTGACTTGATGAAATCAAAGAGATTATGATACTCATTTCTCT
The DNA here is from genome assembly GCA_903798315.1 of Fraxinus greggii. Taxonomy (NCBI): domain Eukaryota; kingdom Viridiplantae; phylum Streptophyta; class Magnoliopsida; order Lamiales; family Oleaceae; genus Fraxinus; species Fraxinus greggii. Next base: position 7,900 of record CAIGRK010302662.1, on the reverse strand, counting down.
GAATGTTCCGGAAAAAGTGCTCCTGCTCAGTCTTAAGTCTGATCAGAAGATCGAAGTAATGCATATTTGATCCTCCAGCAGCATGCCTCTCAAACTCCACATAGTCAATCTAAAGTAGAAACAAAAATAATATCTCAGGCGCTGGTTTTAATATACGGACATGGTACATATGAAATCAGAATTTAATAATCCAGAAATCAATTATCGGGTGGAAACTTTACCTCCTCATGAAGAATAAGGGTAGGTGGTTTGGGTAAAAAGAAAAAGCTCTTTTCAAGTGGATAAAGGACTCCATCTTCAGCTTTCAACGATGATTTCACAGCATAACCATCCTGACTACTGCGGAACTTTCCTGGTCTAGTTACTTTGGCACCAGATAATCCACGTAGAATTGAAATAAATACCTCGTGAATGAGCCCCTGATTTTCAAAGGAATTCCTATTAATGCACATGAACTAATGTTTCTAAACTAAGAACCCCGACTTTAATTGAAAGTACTAGAAAACTATATAATACAGCCACCATTTAGTATTAGAGAAAGTTAGCAGACAATTACTTTATAGGTCAGATCAAGCTTGTCCTTATACTTGGTATTGTAAAGATCTTCACTCATTGATATGCTTGTGTCTACCACAGCATCAGTTTCAAACTGCAAAAACATGTACGAAGAACATATCAGAAAATAGGAATATTGCATCCTAAAAAAAGTGACAGTTTTATGTCCAAAAACTTTGACAGCCATTAATACCTGCATCACAATATGTGGATACAATGTCTGACCCTTCCGAATTGGTGGGTCAAGAGTAACAACAACGAAAGTATGCGGTTGGTTAGACTGCACAAGCAAAGATAATTACATATTTAATCATAGGGAATAAATTGGGTGTACCTCCATACAAATAATTGCAAATGACTATGATTCATTTACAGAAACCAAAAACAGATGACGTAAAAACCAAAGTTATCCACATATTTGTAATACTCGAGGAGGGCTCAAGGGAGAGCATAAGTAGTAGAACCTTGGGCAAACAAAAAAGACGAACAACACTGCTGAACTGAATTTTGAAGTCATTTGCTTGCCCTTGGAGACGCAAAAATGAAAGATGAAGTTCAACACTGTAGCGACCCCTGTAGGAAAGAAATTACGTGAAGCATTTTAATATAATTCAATTGACTGACTTGATTTGTATGATATAATGACTAGATTTGGTGACCCACCTAGGAGTAAGTATAGCAATTCCATCAAAATTGACAACAGCTTCCTCGCCTCCAGCTCCAACATCTGCCATCGACACTATCTTATCTCGGAAGACCTTCACAGAAAGTGATGGACATATTACCCCCAAAAGATTTCCACAGTTCCTGCCAAGAAATCCAGGTCAAGTAAAAAAGAGTTACCTGAGCAGCAGGACGATTTTCATCACCAAGAAATTGGGTGTTTGAATTGGGAACATGAAAACTTATCTCCATTAATGAGTCTTTCTGTAGACAAAAGAAGGTCGAGTGAGTTTTTTATTAAGAAACAACAGAAGCTACACATAGTCAGCCTCAAAACTATGTCAAACGAAAGGATCAATAGGTGAAGTTTATACGGACAACGAATAATGACATAACAAACATAAAGCATATAACCTCATTGGCCCCTGTTGTATCATCTACATGGAATTCCAACATGACATCATTTTTTCCTTGAAGTTGTGTTTGGGCAACATCCGCCAGAGATATCTCAAATGCTTGCTTAGAACCAACAAGAAACGTAAGCATGTTTCCTGAAGAAATAAATTGGCATATTTCAATACAGACTATTCATATGTTGAAAACATATAAATGGATACAAGGTTCAAAATCAACTCCAACAAAACAAACAAAAAGAAAAACATGAACTATAGCCAGATGTCCCATGAAAAAATAAAAAACTTGGGCGAACGTGCTTGAGTGATATATATTTGAGTTTACAAGAACATAAACACAAATCGCAGATAAATCGAGAAGTTATGCAGGTGTGTTACAAAAAACCATCAGAAAACTATTTCAGCAGAAAAAATAATGAACTTGAGGACAGAGACAGATTGGAAAAATTAGGGAAAACAAAATAAATCCTCTATGAGAGGAATCCACAAACCATTTAAATCGACTTCTCCCCAGTTTTTCCCACTAACAGAGAGCTGCTTCTCCTCTGTTGCTATCCCACAACTGGTCTGGAAAAATGAAGTCAGGCTGGAAACGTCCTGCTCAACAAAGGGGGAAAAAATATGAATGGTATTTTGGAAGTCTAAATTGAAAAACATCAGTAGCTGCCCACAACAAAAAGGTCAAAATAGTTCCTGAGAGTATTTGTGTATCTGAATTAAATTGCACTGTTACAGTTGGCAATATTTCTTCTTATGGAGGCTCTTTCACTTGAGCGAATAATAAAGTTATGATTGAAAACCATGAGCAGTGTGGTCAGATTGTTATAAAATCGTACTGTGTCTAGGCCAAAACAACACCACCAATTTATTTGCTTCTAGGAAGTTCAATCTAATAATGAGTTAGAATAACACTCATAACAGCTTCACAACCTAGAAGAACCTATTCAAGAGAAAAACTGTAATTTTAGTGTAAATGGTACTTGTAGATTCTTCAAATGGAAAAGAATACAATAAATGATAAGGGAAGAGAGAAGGATGTTGTCACCTGGTCCCGGAAACCAGTGAATTTGTAATAAAGACCATCCCTGGTCCGCACACTAAGCTGATTAGATCTGGGAACTTTCATCCAAGTAAGGCCAACTAGATCAGATTTATCAACTTCCACAGCCTTACCACCTCCTTGTTTCTTCCATACTATACCCCCTGAATGAACTCTAAGTTGCCCTGGGTTCTGCATTTATCAACACATACACATCTCCAAATTCAATTTGAAAATAAAGAATATAAATAAAGGAAAGACTTTCACGTTCATAAGACTCAGAGAAAATCTAAGGTTCAAGGACTCAAGAATTTTCAAAAATTAAGCCCCTAACTGAAAAAAGGTACTGATTTCTTGTGGGAAACCTTTCTCTATTCATTATCAGCTTTACCTTCTAGCAATAATCTGTTAACCTCTAAACCTCATCTCAGCAGCCCAAAAGAAAATGATTTGAAATTCTGGAAATTTTTGCTAAACATTTGAGTTCCTCTTGCAGTTTGAATTCTTCTATTATTCATACAATTCTCAATTTCTATCGCCCCAATCTACCAATCCACAAATCAAAGAAAAATAGAATCCCGATAAACTTCCCTAAGTAAAGAAAATTTGTCAAACATCTAGAACATCCTTATTGAAAAGCAGAGTAGAAAATGAAATTTAAGAAAACTAGACAACACCAAAACCCTAGATAAACATTAGAATAAAGATTGAAATTAATTAAAAAATAAATTACTTTATATAAAACCAGGTAATAACTATGGTTAGGGTTTCGAAAATATGAAAGCAAAATCAAAACAAATGAAAAAGAAATAAGCTGGAATTTTTTTTTATATTCAAATGAATCTAGAAACCTCATTTCTGCTGAAAAATTATGTTCCTCTTGCAGTTCAAATTCTTCTATTATTCTTAGTATCCTCAAAATGTTACATTCTAAAAAAAAAAAAAAATCACAAATCAGAGAAAATTTTGAAACCCGATACGCTTCCCTAAATCGAGAATAAAATCGGAATTAAGAAAACAAAATTAATTAATTCAGCTGAAACATGGTAATGATTAGGGTTAGGGTTTCGAATACAAAAGCAGATAAAATCAAACAAACTAAAAAGGAAACTCAGCAGCAGAAAAAGTAATTGATATACGAAATAATGGAGAAAATGCTGTATCTAGGAGATGGGAAAAGTAGAAAGCACTAACGGTGCCTCCGCGACCTCCGAGAGAGATACTGTTGAACAAGTGACCATCCGCCATTGCGTGAGAATTAATTGTAATTTGGCGTAGTGTGGGAATGAGATTTATATAATGTGGCGCGAAATGGATTTACGGACTTGCCACTGGGGTCGGCGGAGGATTTATCGACTGAGGGGAGTTGACAGTGTGACGCCTTGCAATATTTGAGTTGTGGGAATTTCACGTTCTAATGGAGTCCAATGATGTCTGCTAGGTCGAGTTATACTACATGTACAAAGTTATATTATAAAATTGGTTAAAAAAATAATATTTACACCAATTATTTTAAAAATAAATTTTTAAATCATTTGAAATCAACGGTTTGAATTTTGTCAATACACTTTGTAACCCAATTTTTGTAATTCAACTTTGTACAAATAGCTTTATTGTTGGACCTTTCGCTAAAGTAAAAAAGGTTGGACAATCGACATATTTTGAAGCTAATGGCGGTGTCAAAGCTTGTCAGCCAGTGTTTTCGGAAGGTTTCCTTGGGGCTTGTGGGCCCCCTGGACAGGGACGAACCCAATAAATTTTTTCAGTGCGAACAGTATTAGTAAAATAATATGTGAGTATCAATCCTCTTTTTATCTTTCCAATACCTGAATCCTTCACCAACAAATCAGCCGTCTCCACCTTGTTTTCCACTACTTGTTCTAAAAAGATAACAATACAAGTAAAAAGCCGCCTCTTATGACACACTATATTCCAACCAACCATCAAACTGCTTAAACCAAGAAGGATTGAATTTTCTAGATTCTTTTTCTCCAAATTGTTTTTTCTTATATTCATAATTAAACAGCTGACAAGGAACATTTTACATATATGCTCTCCGAACTTGATCTCTAATATTAGAATTGTAATTCAAAATTGGAGTCCTTAGTATAAGATTGATGAGAAGTTGTGCAACATCAAAATCGTTTTCATTTGACGTCTCCTCACGAGCTTTTCTTTTATAAAATCTTTCAATGACTGACTGTAATGAATAGAAATTGAAATGTAGAAGTTATATATTGTTCCCAAAATATAAAGATCCGGCATGTCCATTAACAAAGCAAAACACAATCCACCATAAAAGCCCAAAAGTGGCTTCCTAAATTCCCAATAAAATACTGAATTACCATCATTCTGCAATGAGAAAAAGTCACAACTACAGTAATTTAAGATTTTTAAATTATTAAAACTTTAACCCTTTTTCTTTTCAAAATTCAGGTCATAATTCAACATTATTGTCATATAAAATGTTCTTTAAGATATATATATGAGACCCTAATTGATTTTATTAAAGGATAATTGAGATTTACATAATGTGAAAAACAATATATTCTAAACAACAGCTTGACATTTACAATGTGCACTATTTTTAGATCCCATTAAATAATGAAACCAGAAAGGTTGGGATTCTTCATGCCAAAATCGAAATTTTCCCCAAATCTCAAACTCACAAATCAGGGATAAATAGAGAGTTACCCATTGCATAACAGAACAGCCAGTAGCATATGAATATTGAATACCAATAGGCAATAGAAATTATAGAAAACTCACCTACCGACTTGCGGACTTGGTAGCCGTCGCCGATGAACGCTCGCTACTGGGCCTGGTTATGTGGACTGTGGTTCAAACTTCACACCAATCCACCACTAGCATCGACAGGGGACGCACGTGGACGGTGGATGCAGGGGCCGGGGCGTGCGCCATGCAAGACTGCGACATGCTGATACAGGGGCCTTCTCAAATCTGCGTTTTGGTTGTAATGGATTGCATTTGCAGCCTGCAGGGCTTCTATCAGGGGAGGAATGGGCCAAATAATTGGGCCACTTTTTTTTTTTTAGTTTCAAGTTGCTGAAAAATCCAGGGGCGGCCCAGAGCCCAGCGCAGGCATCTGGCTTGGGTTAGGTCTGCCCCTGTCCCTGGAGATCGAATGGGCAGTTCGACATGTGAGCAAGACCTGATCCTGTTATGGGATTGATCGGTGCGATTAGCATGTTCAGTTGGTTACTATGATTAGACCCGATGATCGGTCTACAACTTAAATTATGGAGGGAATTTTACTTCTATCGGCTCGTGAATCGGCCCACTTGAATTACAAGTTGGTTCACAAGTTATTTTTTCCGAGTCAACCCGAGGCGAGTCACGTCTCGCCTTTGATACCACTATTTGAAGCTAGTAAGTGAATGTTTTTATTTTCAACATTTCGAAAGATGTGCTTTTTAGAGAGACGAACAATGTTAAAGCATGGCAATTGTCTTACTCATGATATGATGATTATAATTGTTAATATATCTCATGATAGTGTAAAAAAAGTACGTTTGCAGAAATGAAAATGTATCATCATCTCTTAGTTCTTAATCGGGATGCACAGTTCATCCCTAATGTCCTATGTTAGTGGCCTACACTTTTCATTGAATGCCTTGTGCTCGTTTGTACACAACATCGAATGATATATTGAATGTTGGTCTCGGTGTTGATCCTCCCTTTTTGATTCTTGTTGAATATAGTTGTTTGTTGATCAATGACTAAGCAAATATAGTTGATATGATTTTGATTTCTTCTACCACTATGCTACTCGTTTGTCCATCGTCGCACCATGCAGTGAAGTGAAAATGGGGGCGTTACAAAAATGGAATTCTATGGTTTCGTAAATGAGTCATGCTACTTGTACAAAGTTGGGTTACAAAATTGGTTTACAAAATGCGTGTTGGCAATATCTTGACCAATTATTTAAAAAACTGTTTTTGAAATCAATGACCTAAATCTTGCTACATCATTTTGTCAACACATTTTTGTAAATAACATTTGTACAAGTAGCATAATTGTTCGTAAATACAACAATATTCTAATGAACTAATAATCAAAATTAAAAAATATTATTTAGCTCAAAGCACAATAGAAATACATAGTCCTTTGATAATGGAAATGAATATATATTTGATTGGGTTTAGAAATATTTAAAAATAGTAAACTAGATAATTAAGACAACGTAAAACTAAAATAAATTTAACCAACAAATTAAGCCCCCTATCTAATGCGGGTTATAATTAAGATTTTAATGTAAGTTAAAGTTTATAATTAATTTCAAGCACATGTTTAATTAAATTCATAACTTTTTAATTGCATATTTCATCAACTTTTATCAAATTTTATTAAAAATCTAATTTTAATCTCAAGGACTAAAATAAGAACAAGACAATTAAAATGATGATAAAAGTTAAAAAAAGCTTTAATAAACGTTATTTATGAATGATTTCGAAGTCAAATCTGGCGTCCGTTTGACCTACATAATTTCACTTTATAATGTGAAGAATATTAATTTTTGAAAATTGTGTGATTAAAAAAGAAGGAAATTTTTTTTTATTTACATGTAATATTAATTTAGTAAAAAATATTTGATTGATAAGAAGAGAGGGAAAAATAAATTATAATTTAATAGGGAATAATGGGGGTCAAACGAGTATCATTTTTGATATAATCTTACAAGACTCAGTTGAGTAATGTTGTAAAATAATGAGATAATTATTTAATATTATGATGATACATAGATAAGTCATGTTTGGTTTGGATTAAAATTCAATTAAAATCTCCATGTCAACAATTAATTTTAACCACAGTTTATGAAATTTACAACTTTTCAACCACATATTTCATCGATTTTTATCAAAATTTACTAAAAATCTGATATTCATCTCTACCAAACAGGGGCTAGGTCTTATCTAGTTCAGAAAAGTTTATTTGATTCCAACTGTAACTCTCATTTTGAACCCTATAAATACAGGGTTTGGTTCTTAATAAAACACAAGTCTATTGACTTTTGAGTCTGTTTGTCTCCTATTATTGGGAGAAAAATAGAGTAATGAATATTATTTTTTGGAGAACGTGTGGTTGAAAAGTAAAGTAATTTTATTGGTTTATGTGTAGAATATTTTATTGGGTGAATGTGTGGTGAAAATTCTTACTATAGCAAACAATATTTTAAATTAATGTTAGACATATATGGGCTTAGCGTAGC
>CAIGRK010302593.1:0-12951 GCA_903798315.1 Fraxinus greggii | reverse complement strand
AACACAAGAAACAATTTTAATTAATTTACAAATCATAAAAAATCTCACAATCAATTCAAACGTTGGACTTAATCAGATATTCACATAATTGTAAAGACCCAGAGAAGATTTTTAACCACACATCACAAGTGTACCACGGGTTCTTGATCTGGCGTTTGAGATGATGGGGAGTCCGAAACAAATCTTGATAGTGTTTTCGAAACTCTATCTTTTATTGCATGCATATTTTTGGTTTCTAATTTTTATATGCACAAAATCAGAATGAAAAATGATGAACTTAAGAATGTCCAAATCCCAGATTTAGATTTTAACATTAGTATAATATGTATAATTTGTGCTGGAGAGGGAAGAATGTTTTATGTGGCACCGACTGTTCTCATTAAGGCAAACGCGCAAATTTAAGGAGATTGTGAAAGAAATATGAAAGAATTTGGGATAAAGAAGTTGCATATGGAAATTGAGAAAATTGCAGTGGAGGTGATGATTGCGTGAAAGTGAATGAATGAATGAAAAAAAAATTGAATTATGTCGACGATGGGAAATCACGACACGTAGCTGCCAAGTTTTTTGGCTATTTTATATTGTAGTGATGTGTGGTTAAAAATAGGAAAAAGTTTTTGGGTTTATTTGTAAAATTATTTTATAAGAGAATGTGTGGTTCAAAATGTGTTTTTGAGAAATGGGGCTCAAATAGGAGCTTAGAATTCAACACAAAAAATGATCGTAATTGAAACTGCGGATCAAAAGATATGCATGTTTAAAACTCAGGGGACCAAACCTGCACAAAATCGCAAATAGAGTGTTTGATAGACATGGCTTTCAAGGTCAAAGGAGACTACTGCGCAATAGAGATTATTTGAGATCAAAAAAAGAATTCTTCATAATTCCAAGTTGATCTTTGCAGTGAGGATGGGTGCAATTTTTCAAGATATTGAAAAAAATCGAGATTAAGGGATGTAACTAGCCTTTTTCCACGAATATCCGAGCTACGAATTCATTCATCTTTTTATTTTTCTTTATTCAAATCATGTCTAGCTAAACTTCTAGTTGTTAGGATTACAATAAAACATTGTTGACTCCTTCATTCAATAAATTATCAATTTTTAGTTAAATTCTTGTAATTGATTGTTCTTTTTATTTTATTTTTTTGCGTTTTATTGACATCCTATGTCTAGCTAATCTTAGGATTATTTTGGGATTTGTGATTATATCGAGAGATAAATCATGATTTTATCTCAAATAACAAACATCACTAAATCTTATAGAGAATAGAGATACTTCTATGTTTGGTGTCATTTTTCGTAGTATTCTAGTTTTTTTTTTTTGTGCATTTTTATCTATTCGCATCATTTGTAGAGATATAGTTGAATTATCTCGACAACATTAACACAAAGAATATCGGTTATCAACATAAAATAAAAATTGACCATAAACGAGTAGTTAAGAATTGAAGTAGGTTAACGATGGTGATTTGGGAATCTAGCCTTTGAGATTTGATAATTTCAAGAATTCGCATACTTCTTTTTAATTGCTTATTTTTGTAGACAGCAAAAACCAAAATCCAATAAATAATTATGTGTTTTACTTTTGAATTAGAGTTGGATTTAGTAAAAAATAAATAAAGGTAAATAATTAATTCCCATGGGAATAATAATCTATTCATCACTCTATTATTTATAACATTTGTTCCCTTGAGAGATAAAATCGAGAACAGTCATCTCCAACTTTCTTGCTTAGATTTGGCCAAGTTTTCCCAACTGAAATTCTTTATTTGATATAAAATGAATTTCATCTCAACAATGTGCAAAACAACATCGATCAAAACACACATTCAAGTAGTGTTAAACTATGTACCGAGCAAACTCAAGAGTTGTCAAACATGGCTAGCATTAATATAGTTATAAAGCATTGTCACAATATATTGAGTCCATGTTTATTATGCAATATTAGATGACACTATAATAAATAAAATTTATTTTTTTTTCTTTATTTATATTGTCCACTATAATCCAATCTTTTATACCAAACTGTCATAAGGTATAAAACATTAGAGATTGAAATAATAAACAAGATTTTAACTTTTTTTTCTTTGATAATGTCCAGTTATATCCAATGTTTTATCATATATGGTGGAACATCGGTGGAGAATCCTTGTACCTTTGAAGAGGGATAGTACAAGAATGTGTACTAATTCATACAGAAGACTACATTTCTATAACTTAGTTGAACAGCCTTCGCAAATATCTAAAATTTCGTCTTGAACAACAAGCTTGCCTTTGACAGTGAGATGATTTCATACCGTGAGTATTCAGTCTGGTAACTCAGAACGCTCTCGTTTAGCTGTTGTCATCATTGTACTCAAGAACTTATCCGGTTCACAACCACAAGGATTTGCAAGGGCGGAGTGTGTCAAAAATGGAAGCTTCCTGAGCGATCTTCCGCTCAAGCCCTGAAGACAAAGAAAGTGCGTTTCAGCAAAATTAAAGTCGTAAAGCAGAACAGACACACAACTAATTCCAGTTTAATGCTCTAATATCTGAATATATAATAACTTCCTAATTGTGAAAGAAATATGAAAAGTACCTCACACGCTTCTGCAGCTTCTAGCAAATGTTTACCAAGATTTAATGGGGCTGCAAACTCGGTTATTTCCGGGGAATTTAACTTCTCTTTCAAAGTAACAAAATTTGGAAGAATGAGGTTATCACCATCCTACATGAATTTCACGTGCCAACTTAATGGTTAGCTTAGCTATGTATTTCCCCATTCAGCTTTTTGGCTGTGACCAAGAGAAACAAATTCCATTCATGGTTCCGAAAGTATCTTTAGGCAATTGGAGAGCGCATATAAACAATCTTTATTTTAATTAATGAATACCATGAAACAGAACTAAAATTAAAAGCCGTTAGAATGTGGAAAAACAATGGAATTTGTTCACCAGGAGAAACAAATTGCATTCAGCTGTTAGTATTTTCCATGGTTCAAAAATCAAAAAAGTCAATACAAAGCAAGGGTTTAAGCCAGTACCTGAACTTGAGAATTCGATAAAATTCCAGTCCGTAAGAGCTCTTGCAAGCAGGATCTCAATATTTCATAACGTGCCTGGAGAGTTGGAGGCCCCACATAAGCCTTAATATCTGCTCGGTCGACAAAAGCTATATCTGCAACCAAGGGATGGCAAAAATTTCTATATTTACCTTGTAATAGTATACTGTCTGCTTGGTACACAGTTGAAGTTTTGAGAACAGTAAAAGAGTACATGAGAAAATTTTACATAAAAAAGGAACAAGTGACTTGCAGCCATCTTGAAGCAAATTCTAGTCTCAGTAATTGACACAAAAATCCCCTCACTGCTGCTCCATCTTGATTTTAAACAACAAAATAACTGTCAAATGGATTCCATATCCTATTAATAAATCATTGGAATACGATGGATAAAAGAAACCAGCAGTTCTCCTAATACAGCCCGGGATCAGCATATGAACCTTCCATCTGAGACAATATTTCACTCCTTAGGTCTGTCCACATTCCAGGAAATTCATACGCTCNTTTTAAACAACAAAATAACTGTCAAATGGATTCCATATCCTATTAATAAATCATTGGAATACGATGGATAAAAGAAACCAGCAGTTCTCCTAATACAGCCAGGGATCAGTATGAACCTTCCATCTGAGACAATATTTCACTCCTTAGGTCTGTCCACATTCCAGGAAATTCATACGCTCCACAGACAAATCAAAGCGTGGAATCTTGTTCAGCTCACTGAATTTAATCTAAGGATAGCCGGCCAACCAAGGATTCTTCCTCACTATCTCTCAAACTTCGATAAAAATCTCCTCCCGTTTCTTGATTTGATACCTGATTTCCTATATCTTCAGTTCGAGGTGAAAACATTTGATACTTATCCATAAAGTAAACTTGGGATGTCAGATTTTAGGGGGGCAAAAATGAGGGAAGGTACAGGAAACTTGGATATACCAAACAGAATTGTCAAATTTTTAGACCAAAACCTCATTGAAGCAATTTTTCATGAGTCCACAATCAGCAATGTCATCGTGTAGTAAGCTCCAATAATGGTTGTAGATTGTAAAGTGGACAAAAGTTCGACAACCGAGATATGGCTAGAAAGATTTTCTTAATTCTTCCCGACCCTGAGGTACTTTCAAGTCAATTCTACTTCTTAGGTTGGTCCTACTAAAAACAACCCAGAATGTGCCAACCTTTATTGGCTAACATGACAATTTTGAATGCTTTTTTAGATACCTGAAATCAAGACCCAAATTTGTGGTAGCAATTTTTTTCCCAAGAATCCCAGTGCATTTTTCTGCCTCTATGTTCCTTCCCCCACCACAGCAAGCAGCATCCACAGCATGATCTTCATCAAATATTACAGTAGAAGGGCCTAGAAGCCATATGTGGGGAGCAAAGGGCTTGTTCCATTTTGTGATCTGATCCTACTCATCATTAAAAGAGGGGTCCTCTCAATCATATCGCTATTCGATCCAACTCTTATAGATCCCAGCATCGTCCCGCACAAAGGCAGGCTACGAGCCCCAGCCAACCTATAGGTCCACTAAAGCAAGGAATTGAGCCTAGAAGGCAAACCAAAGTCCCTTTTGGAACCTTTCTTTAAACAAATTAGAAAGCGAACACTTACGTAATTACCTTCTTTGTGATTTGATTAACAAAGGGCGCAAAATAAGCTCTTGTTTGGTGTAGATTAAAATCAGATTTTTAGTAAATTTTGATAAAAGATAATAAAATGTGTTCTCATAAAATGTGACTAAAATTAATTATTGACTTTAATTTAAGATTTAATCTAATTTTAATCTCCACCAAACAAGGGCTAAATTTTAGTTTACCAGTGAACAATGTCATGTCTAGGATACTTGATGTTAGGAAGTGAAGTTTCGTGGTGAGATAACTCATTGCAATAAGATGACTTCCATTCTTTTCCCTTTTTCAGTATTAATTATATTAAACCACATGATGACATAAATAAACTGTAGTTCAAGAACTCAACTACAGAAGGGGAATCTCACAGATTCCTTATGTCCTGTTTCATACTAAGAAGAAGCAGCTTATAAATGTACAGAGTGGATCTTGACTGCAAACAAAATGTCAATATTATATCAACAGCAAGTCAGTGATCTAGAAGGGGGGTGGATTCAGAACGTGTTCCCACAAAAAATGAGCTATTGATTCTTTTGAACACTATACGTCCAGAATAAGATATACCGTAACTTGCCAAAAGTAACAGAATCTGAAGTCCACGGTAGTCTTACCGATAGCAGCAGTAATGTTAGATGTTGTTAATATTATTACATTGGGTGAGGATTTCAATTTGTCCATCTGGGTCAGAAGGGCATTGACTACCTGAACAAGCAAATTTGAGTTTCCTCATGCACTATAGAGAAACAAGAATACTTATTCACTAAAATAAGTTTTTTTTTTTTTCCCCGAGAAGGAGATGATTACCCTTATAGAATCTGAAGGTTCAGATCCAGACAAAGCAGCCTTCCTAGCAGCAGCAAGGCTTTCAACTTCATCTATGGAATTTGTTGAACAGAGAATCAGATATGCTAAAGGCTAACCAGATCAGGTCATATTGACATCTTAGTTATAATAATTCTCACCAATTAGGACAAATACCAGATTGTTTTCTTCCTCCACCATTTCCTGAATCTTTGAGAAAAGTTTAGCAACCTGACAAAAAGAAAACACCACAACCACTGATGGCTGACAGCTAATGACGATAGAAACCAACTAAAAAATTAAAATGAAAGATTCAGATAAGCAGGACAATAACATAGAACTAGTAATCAAGAGCTGGAGGGAAGGAGAGGAGAAGATACTGAAGATTACAGTTGAAGTCCCGGATGCCCTGAAGCTGATATGATATAATCCAAAATCATGCAACAGGATTGGCTACAATTTATCATTTCAAAAACTGAACAAAAGATGACTTCCAAAACAATGAAAATATTTTCTTGGCGATAGAGTTAAATATGCTTGGTTGATGAGTTACAGAAAATTTTAAGCAGAATAGCTTTATTAACTTATTCTACTGCTTTATTAACTTCTTATTTTTTTGATTTGGAAGACTGATGCTATTGCAAGTTTTCCTAGGCATACAGTCCATTTAAAGTATCTTTTTTATTGATACATAACAATAATTTAATGTTTCATACACGAAGAAAAAAATAACCTAGGATCTTAAATGCCCATAACCTGCACACAATAAAAACAACAAGAAGTTCATCCTCAAAGTAACCTTGGAATGTGAACTCAGCCATGATAAATCATTATTATCCATCAATGTTAGTACTCTTTAGCTCATATCTATCTTAAATCAAGACCAATGATAGAATATGCAATTTATCTCCTACAGGAAATAAATAAAAGCATACCAGCTTGCCACTCTCTGAAAACCATTTACTGAACAAGGAATGTGCATTGACCTCGATCAACTGGGATTGTGGATATCTATTGTGAAAGGAAAAAAAAATCCAAACACCAAAGGAAAAGATGTCACGTAAATGAAGAGCACATTAAAAAAGGAGAGATTTTGTATGCAAAACAATACACTCCTCAGAACCTGGAGCTAAAGTATATTGAGAGCTTTTGTGCCAGTGCTTTGCATAAAGACGTCTTGCCTGTTCCTGGAGGCCCATGAAGAAGAATAATGCTGCAAATCATTTGAATTGGAAGTAAAAATCCATTAGGAACTACTTATGGAACTTAGTGAGTGCAAACATCAATGGTAAATGCAATTAATGAATTATCCATGTTATACCAAGAAAAAAAAAGCAAAAAGAATGGAGATCAAGATGTATCAGTTACGGTAATTCGCAATATGTTTGAGCCTCTTGCACTAAAATCTGACTAATGACATGAGAAGCTTAATTTGAATAATACAACAAGTATGAAGAAAACTTGAAATATGTTTGATCCTCATGTCTTGTAAGCAATTGACATAATCATAACCTAATAATTGATCAGTACAATATTCATATTTAAATATTAGAATATCCTGCAGAAAATGCTTGTTTATGACCAGCTGCATGAGCAAATGTCCTCGAAGTCCTTAAGGAACTTTGTGTGAGCTTATCCTTTCTTTAACAAATCATTAAGGTAAGAACTTAAATATCACAGCCATGGCCCTAATAAAACGGTGCACTTTATCCAACTTGATGTATTTCAGACCATGCCCAGGTTTACAATATTGGTAATAAACTCCAACTTGATGAGCAGAATACCTCGCCAAACTTTGTGAGCATTATTATCTTGATAAAACATAAAATACATATAATTCTTTTGTTATAAATATAATATAAAAGGTAAGAAACCGTTTTTCGTTTTTTCATGGTCTAGCTTCAGTCTAAATGGGCACTAGTGGAGTGTACATACAATTGATTAAGCATCTTGCTGCTTCTTCCTACTGAGTTTGACAAAAATATGATGACACGCAGATTGTTTGATGCATAAGATACAGACCAAGTTGCAAATTAAACCAGTGAAGGGTACAACATTTACATATACCTTTAGATTTGGACGCTCAAAAGAAAAAGGAAATGTAACGGACAAACAAGACAGGGCAAGAGAAAGACATGACATAAAGCAGGATGACTTTAATTGAATATTATATCATGGAGTACAGCCTGAGCATGCTAGCAATTCAAAAGTGTACAGAATCAGCAAAAGATTCTCACCGGTTCCAGGATACAAGGAAAGGGTTGACACCCTTTTCAGTAAAAAGCAAAGCGCTTGCTGCATATCGCAATAACCTCTGCTTGAGACCGGATTCATAAACTAAGCTGTAGAATAAACAATTGTATTTTTAAATCTCTTTTTCACGAAATTAGAATGAGAAAATGTTAACTCACCTTTCCCACATGCCATCAAATTCCTTAGCAGGAAGAATCCATTCATTGAAGCTACAATCCTGGCCATCCCCACTTAATTCTTCACAAGGACCATCCTCACTCAGCTGAAAAATGCAAATATATATATATATATTAGATGCAAAATTTTCTCTTATATAAGATATTGAAGTCAAACTAGAAATACCATTCCATTTTCTAAATATTAATATTTTGTTCTCACTAACAAACTATTCTTTTTAAGTTACACTTCACTTTTTCTTAGAAGAATTAATATTTGTCATAGTGAATGGGACTCTCCATCTAACAAGTAATAAGTGCTTGTATACATTCTCTAGAAGAAAAAAAAGGAGAATGAAAGAACAAAAAACACCGAACACCAAGAAATATAAATTGTACATTGCAATATTCTACATGAATTCAAGAACTTGAAGGATTTAAAGACAAGGTAAACACAATTTTAATTTTAAGCGCTAATCGTTAGAAGAGAAATGACATAAAATATCTTGTTACACTAAAAAGATCACCTGAAACACATTCACCACGGGTTTGACTTGCCAGAATAATAGAATATCATGTTTTTCCACCCAAACATCTACAAAACAAGCAAAAAAGATAGTTTTCCTTTATTTAGATGTAAATAGCACAAAATTGACAGATAAATGTTTTCCACTCACTTCCAGGAATCTTCAGATTACTGTGTTTAGTCTTGGAAAGCTAAAATGGACTAGTAAAGAATACCTGTATCACATATGCTTATCTGCTGAACATTGTCTACAAGTAAGGAATCATCGAGTGGAATTGGAACAGTACCATCAACATAGCTCATGCTTCTCTTTTCCAGCATTCTACACACAGAACACCCATACCCGAAAATTTAAAAGAAATAAAAACACAAATCATATGATAAGCAAATAATACTTCTTTCTCGAGCACTGAAAGTAAAAGTAACCCAATGTGCCTCATATAACCGTCTATAATTTTGTGCCAGGCATTCAGAGAAAATTTTCAAAAACTGAAAAAAGATATATATCTTCGCATTTATGAACGAGATGATTTAACCAATGGTTATTGAATTTTGCTCTAAGTTACTACTTGCTCATTGATTTTTAAAAAGTTACCCATTGCTCATTAAAATTTTCTATAGATTACTACTTGCTCACCGAAATTTAAAAGCTTTACTCACCTAAATTTGAACAAAGTTACTCGTCGTTCACTGAACCTTGCCACGGGTAACATTGATGGAAATGATATGGGTGATTGATAGGTAACTTTCTTCAAATTTGAGTGAACAACAAGTAACATTTTAAGCCCTATGTGACTCCACTTTTTACCAGTGTTCTAATAAGCGCGCCAAGGCGACTAAGCGCGCCAAGGCGTCGCCTGGGCGCCGCCTAGGTGTGAAGCGTGATGAAAACGCTTCGCCTTGAGTCTAAGCGGAAATTAAGCGGTCAACAACAATGTTGACCGTTTAATGCTCGCCTAGGCGTTACTAGGCGACGCCTAGGCGCGCTTTCGCCTTGAGCCTAAGCGGGAATTAAACGGTCAACGACAATGTTGACCTCTTAATGCTTGTCTAGGCGTTCCTAGGCGCGCCTAAGCGTGCCTTCGCCTTAGAACTAGATTTTAAGGGGGTCCAATTTTATTTTTTTTAAATAAAACCCACAGCCTAGACAAAGTAGCCCACTTATCTTTTTGTAGGAATTATTAAGTAAATGCAATATTTTATAATTTTAGATGTTTAAAGATATATATCTTCGCATTTATAAACGAGATGATTTAACCAATGGTTATTGAATTTTGCTCTAAGTTACTACTTGCTCACTGATTTTTAAGAAGTTACCCATTGCTCATTAAAATTTTCTATAGATTACTACTTGCTCACCGAAATTTAAAAGCTTTACTCACCTAAATTTGAACAAAGTTACTCGTCGTTCACTGAACCTTGCCATGGGTAACATTGATGGAAATGATATGGGTCATTGATAGGTAACTTTCTTCAAATTTGAGTGAACAACAAGTAACATTTTAAGCCCTATGTGACTCCACTTTTTACCAGTGTTCTAATAAGCGCGCCAAGGCGTCGCCTAGGTATGAAGCTTGATGAAAACGCTTCGCCTTCAGTCTAAGCGGAAATTAAGCGGTCAACAACAATGTTGACCGTTTAATGCTCGCCTAGCCGTTACTAGGCGACCCCTAGGCGCGCTTTCGCCTTGGCCCTAAGCGGGAATTAAGCGATCAACGACAATGTTGACAGCTTAATGCTCGCCTAGGCGTTCCTAGGCGCGCCTAAGCGTGCCTTCGCCTTAGAACCAGATTTTAAGGGGGTCCAATTTTATTTTTTTTAAATAAAATCCACAGCCCAGACTCAGTAGCCCACTTATCTTTTTGTAGGAATTATTAAGTAAATACAATATTTTATAATTTTAGATGTTTTGTATGTATTATTTGAATTATTGAATTTTTTTACAATGATTAAAAATTTAAAATAAAATTTAAAATAAAAAATGCTTTTTTACGCCTNAGTAGCCCACTTATCTTTTTGTAGGAATTATTAAGTAAATACAATATTTTATAATTTTAGATGTTTTGTATGTATTATTTGAATTATTGAATTTTTTTTTACAATGATTAAAAATTTAAAATAAAATTAAAAATAAAAAATGCTTTTTTTACGCCTAAGCTTCGCCTAGGCTCGTAAAGCTTGAAGCTTAGCCTCCATGCCTAACCACGCTTTACGCTTTTTAGAACACTGCTTTTTGCAATATTAAAATCCATTTTTTTGACGTTGCTTGATGTAAAAGTGGGTCCCAGTGTAAGAATTGTGTGAGAAGCAAGTAAAAAAAGGGGCTGCAATGGCCCAGCAACGGTCAAAAAAGCAACTTAAATCTTGAAGAAAATTTTTCCCAACCAGGAAGTAAGTTTCGGTGAGCAAGTATTAACCTATAACTAAGTTCAGTGAGTAAAGAGTAACTTTTTAAAATTCAATGAGATAGTAATATGTAAAAAGTTCTACGACCAAACACAAAACAACTCCGATGTGTTTGTAATGTTTAGCTTGAATTTCACATGTAAATGTAACTTTACCTTTCCACGGCTGAGCGAACGTCCTCAATGCGTGCAGTGCTGGAGGGTTTTAAGCAAACTTCAACTGCATTAAAAATGACAAAACTTAAAATCTATTTACACATTCATTTCCATAAGCACAGATTTTCAGTCTGTAATGACGTAGAATTAATCATAAACAACTTCTTGTATACATCTACGCGCCGATCTACCTGAAACCTGGACTTTATCCTCGTTAAATGTTGGAGGCGTGGAGGCTGCCACGGCAATTGGTAGCTCAGAAACGACGGTGTTTTCTTCGATAATGTTGCAATCTGTGGGATTTGGCATGGAAATATCCATCGGAACACTCATTTTGCTGGAGGATACATAAAGAATCAGAAATTTTGATGGAGATTATGTGCTTGCTGTTGAAACCCTATGCTGGGGATGAAGGGCTTTTTCCCCCTTCTTTTGAAATTCAGCGCGGGAGATCTGAACAAAGCCTTTTCCAAGTGACCGACGAGACTATTTCAACTAATTGGACCCTTGGACTCTGCACTGTGTTATGCCGCCTTGGACCCCTCACGAGCCTAAGTCGTCCCCGAGCTCGAACAAGCCTAAATGAGTCAAAGCGAGACGAATCGAACTGGTCGGCTCGAGTTTTTTATTTTTGATAAATAAAATAACAAAATAAGTCAAAAACTAGCAATTTTTTTAAAAAAATTATTAAAATAAGTACAAAATGAGGCAAGAAAAATGAGCTGGCTCGTGTCGAGTGCCTTATGAGCCAAGGGGGCTCGATTCGTGAAAAATAATTTGAGCTTGACTAGATTCATAACTCATCTCAAAACGAGCCCGAGACACCCATTTATCAAGTCGGGACCAGCTGAATCCACGAGCTTTCAAACCATTCAACCCATTTTCCATCTCTAAAAATGTGAAAGTTTTAGATGGCCCGGCCAATTGTGGCTAGTTTTAATGGTTCTTTTCCCAATTTCTTTGTCAAACTTGCTAAGGTGGTTTTGACACAAGATTGAATGGTTATCATAGAATTTAAACAAATATGAATGTTGATATGGCTATAATCATTCCCGATCATTATGAAACTCAACCTTCACACACTCCATGGAACACCCCATATTTTCCTCGAGATAGATATCTGGTGCTCGAGCATGCACACCAACTATGCTCGAGCATACTCACCACTAGTTTGGAGGGTTTGAGGACAACAGTCCTCGAGATATGTCCTCGAGTACCTACGTCCCCAGTCATCGTGGTGTCCCCAGGGATTCTCCTTAGGTCAACCTCTAAGACTTGGAACTAATTCAGCACCCTAGGAATTTCACGTCCATCCAGATTCCTCAAGAAAAGATTCCTATGTCCAAAATGAGTCTACATTGTTCAATGTCATAGTCAAAATATGACTAGATCTACGATTGCAGTACGATACTCATCCACATAGGATTCTTAGAGATAAGGACACGTAGCAAACCAAGTTCAACCAGGAGTGTGCTAAATATCTCTATAAATACGTTTTCACATATAATTTTCAGCACTCAGGTTTTTCATTTTCTCTCTCTGACTTAAGTATCGGAGGGACGACGAGGACACACATCGACGCCTTTGTTTCAGGTACCAGAAGATCTCGTTTGTGCTCGGTCAAAGTCGTTAAGCTCGGAAATCAACATGTGCGATTTTTGGTAGCATCAAATGTTTACTATTATTTTTTAAGAATCAAAGAATCTTTGTCCAGTTTACACTTCCTAATTTAGACTCGCGTTTATGTTACGAGTTTATTTGTACCAAGCCTCGAAACACCATGATTTTTAGACTAACTAGCAAGGTTTTTGTCTGTATACCGTGTGTTCTCTCAAACACATTGAAATTAGTTACAATTTTTAGCTCATGTTTGGCCCTAATTTATTTCTAATTTATTTTTTTTAAATTCATTTTCAACCATTTATTTAATGGAATCTACATCATTTCTACTATATACTTAATCAATTTTTATCAAAAT
>CAIGRK010302539.1:0-16219 GCA_903798315.1 Fraxinus greggii | reverse complement strand
AAATTTTAAATACCTGTGTGGGTATATTTTCCTCATGAAAAAACACTATTGAGCCATATTTATGATGTAATGGAATTGAATGGGCCTAATTCATCAATTGTTTAATAAAAAAATTAAGGGAAAATTTCAAATATAAGAGATTAAGCTTGACGCATTTCAAAATTAAGAAACAAAGTTTATTATTTCAAAAATCAGATATTTAATTAAATTTTATTTATGAAATAATTAATTAAATATATATATATTATTAATTAAATATATTAAGATCACAATTCCATATAATTTGGTCACAAATTCCATATAATTGGTTACAAATCAAGTTTTATATGTCAAAAATTATTGTACGATCACAATTCAAAAAATTTATATGTCACAATTTGTTCATCAATCACAAATAAAAAGTGTATCGATCACAAATATATCAAATTAATAATCACATATTATTTATTGATCACAAATCACAATTTTTGTCACAAAAAATCAAATTAATTGGTCACAAACTATATTTAGATCACTATTTATTAAATTATTGATCACAAATTAATAAATTTTTAGGTCACACAGTATTTATTGGTTACAATTTATCTATTTCATTGGTCACATTATTTATTGGTCACACACCAACCAATTTATTGGTCACAATCAATCAAATCATTTGTGACCACCATCAACGCTTATGACCACCACCACACCGTTGCAACAGCCGAAACCACAGAACCACCAACACCACCTCCCGGGAACAAAACCATCGTCCCGAAATCGAATACTGTAGCCAACATCGCCAACAATACCACTACCCACCCACAACCACCGCACCACCACCGCCATCATCCAAACACCATTAAAACCACAAGACCACCACCAACACCCATCCACCAACCAAAAAAAAAAAATTACCACCATCACGCCCACAATATATCACCACCACCTCAGAGCACCGCCACACCACCCACAGCGGCGATACTCATTGCACAGCAATCGCTGCAGCTGCAGGTCCGATTACGCCACACTACAGCGACGATGTTGCAATGTCCACCATTTACGCCTTCGGAACCTCACGAAAATCGTCACAACCTCAGAGCACAGCCATACCACCACCACCACCACCACCACCAACTGCACACAACCAACAAAACTTAATTCAAATTTTTCGACACCAGATTGTGACAAAATTTTCCCCATATCGCAACCAACAAAACCGCGACACCAAATTGCAGCCAAATTTTCCCCATATCCCCCTTCATTTACCTCAGCGGTGGCGCTCACGCCACTCACAGCGGCGATGCGCATTTCATGGCAACCGCTATTGCAGCGTCACTCACGTCACATTGCAGCGACGATGTCTCGATGTGCACAGTGGCCGTAACGCAGCGCCGTTCACGCCGTAGGCAGCTGCGACGTGTCATGTTAGCGGCAAGATCTCGGTAGTCTTTGGCGAAAGCTTTCAACATGAGAGAGAGAGGCAAGATGTCGGTAGTCTCCAGCGAAAGTTGAGAGAGAGAGAGAGAGATTAGGGATTTGGATGGGTGGTTCGGTAGGTTGGTTGTATATGTATATGTATATGTATATTAATTTAATTTTATAATATAATTATTAAATATTAATTTTATAATATAATTATTAAATATTAAAATTTTGAATTAATATTTGATTTTTGTATATAAAAAAATGTTATATCCGATTTTCGAAATTGCATTTTAAAAAATCTGATTTGCTGTAATTTCCACAAAAAATATAGTGGACATAATTTACCAAAAAAATAAAGAAGAAGAATAATGAAAGAGGCTAAAATCTGGGACCCCTCTAATGTTGGGCCTGAAGCTCGGGCCTCACTCTCCTCTATGCAAAATCGGTCTTGTGTGCCGTCCCCAATCTTAAACGCGTGAAATTATTTAAATAGAATTCATTATATATAATTTTTGTATAGTACAGAATTATGAGGTGATGAAATATTAAAAATCTATCAAATTTTTGTTTTTCCTTTAATCTGCAGGTCGAGTTATGCTGACTCATTTTAGAGGCTAAATCCGAAGTTTTTGTTAGAGAATTATCCAATATTATATAAAGCCAATTAAAATCGCTTTCTAAATAAATTTGAGTGGCTGAATTGGATTTACGCCTTATCATCTCTCACAAGACTGTTGGCCCGTAGAAAACATTAAAACTTAAAAAATAACTTTATTCCTTTTCAAGCTTTGCCAAATATGATTTCCAAAATTACTAATTTTATCCATAAAATACTTTTATAGAAAGTAATTTTTAACTTATTTTTAGAAAAATAATTTTTGCTTTGTAAAAATCAGCTCTAAATTAATTAATTATTCCTAAAAAAAGGCCCAAATGATCGTAATAGGGCTCACAAAGGCGGCCCGAAAATTGATAGTGGCCGCTGAGAGGCTGATGATTCACCCGCGCACATTAGCAACTGCCGCCGCATCGCCACCTCCATTTATAGCTACCCGTGTACTCTACCCATATCCTTCTCGCCTTAACCTGCGCCACACCGCCACCATGAACACCAATACGACCCAATTGGACACCATTTTTAAGCAAAAGAAGATCCTCCGTAGCAAAGTCAGAAAAGACCTCAAGTCCATGGATCCCACTCTCAGATCTCAAGAAGGTACATACACATACCTACATAACGCGTATATACATGTGTTGTGTGTTGTGTGGTGTGCTTATTTGTTTTTGTTATTGATTTGAATCTTATTTATTCCATATGGATTTCCCATCTTATTTTGATTGTTTCAGATGATGCAATACAAAGCATAATATTGGAAGCTCCATGGTTCAAGTCTTGTAAAGGACTGTGTGCTTATATAAGTTGTAGTGCTCTAAGAGAAGTTGACACTTCTAAAGTGTTGTCTGAAATTCTGAAGAACACAGATCAAGGTACATTTTTAAATTGAGTGATGCTATTTAGCCCTGTTGGGTTACAACCCCAGTCGGGTGGCGTTAACTTACATTAAATGACAGACCACCTTTTATTTAGCCTATCATCTCGAGCCAACCAACTATAATTAGATCGTAACCCCGAGTGGGGCTACGTAGCATTTGGACTACTTTTAATTATTGCAATGTGCCATCAAAATGATTAATGGAACAAGGCTTAGTTTTTCGTTGTTGTTTTTCCATCTGATACTAATCTGGGAAGAGAAGATTTTATATCCTGGTCTAGAGTTGGATTGCATGTCAAAATGGAATGTTTTTATTTATTTGTTCATCCATAGGATTTGTGTACCTTTTTATGTATGTATTATCAAATTCAAGTTCTTATTTGCTGTTCTTGGATAAGATAATCGTTCACAGGTGAGCAAAAAGTTGTATGTTCCTCGAGTAGAGGACAGGAACAGTCACATGCGGATGCTGAATATCTCTAGCATGAATGATCTAATTTCGAATTCCATGGACATATTGGAGCCTGCTCCTGTTGATGCAGATGGAAATGAACGCCAAGATGGTAATTCTTGTCCGCTTCCTGTAGGTTTACACTTTTAAATCTATCCGCCTTTCTCTTACTTCTACACAGCTATGCATATTTGTGGTCTCACACATATTTTTTTTTTGATCGGTGGGTCTCACGCATACTACATGCACATATACAAGTGTCTGTGTTCTTTTGTCTATAAAGCTAATGCAACATGTAATTATCCAGATTGTTGGAACTATTGTCATTGACTCATTTTTGTGAGACTATTTTGTTGTTTGGTATATATAAAACGACCATAAGTCCCCAACAACCCAAGAACAAGAATTACTAATGGCACAAATGGTGAATACTAACATTCAAGCTGTGAGATTCGTGTAGATCCAGTTAGTTCATGATGTAGGATCCTACTAGAACAATTATAAAAGAAGGGGAAAGGGAATAGAGGAAGAGAAAGTAAGGGAAAAAGAGGGAGATAATAGAGAGAAATTGGGGAAGAAATATATTAATTTTTATTCATTCAAAGTTGGTTCCATTACAACGTAAAAGACCCCTTTATATAGGATTTCGAAAGACCTTTTATAAGTAAGAAAGTACTAGAAAAGGTAATAAATCAAATACTAAGAAAACATTTCCTAAAATATGCATTAAATTTGGAAATTGAATAGACATGTCCATTCCTACTAAGAAAACATTTCCTAAAATATGCATTAAATTTGGAAATTGAATAGACATGTCCATTCCATTCTAATTCTCCATCAATTCAACTCAAAAAATCGAGAAAATGTCAAATGTATGTAGGTTGGTTTTGGGGAATTGGCATAGAAATTGAATAGAACTCTATAAAGAGTAGTAGATGTCAATGAAAGAATTCTTAACTTTTTCTTGAATTTGATAACCATGGACTCCGAGATTATTTATGAATTTAGTAAAGGTGATGATTTACTTTCACAAAATCTTTATTTGTTTAAGGTTTACTTACATTAAACAAATGAAGATTTTGCGAAAGTAAATTTTCAATTTTAATAATTTCATAAATAATCCTAGAGTTTACAATTATCAAATTCAACTCTCAAGTGAACAGTTCTTTCTTCGGTCCCTGCTGCTCTTTATACAATTCGAATAAAGTTATTTGCCAATTCCCCAAAACCAATCTGCAAACATCATACCTTTTCTCGATGTTTTGAGTTGAACCTACCAATCTAGTTTGGCTCTACGCTAATCTCACAGCTTGAATGTTCTTCTTCAGTATTAACCTCTGGCACCCTACCAGCAGTGTTCACCACACTTACGCCAACATCAGCATTCTCCATTTGTGTACTGTCTTTAGTATTCACCATGTTTGTCACTGGTAATTATTGTTCTTGGTCGTTGGGGACTTGTGGTCGTTTTGTTTACCGCAACAAAATTAAGTCTCGAAACTATGAAAATTGCTCCCTACAACCCTGCATAGATAATTACACGTGGCATTAGCTTCGTAGACACAAACACAAGTATATGTATATATGTATGTATGTGTGTGTGTCTATATGTGTGTGTGTGTGTTTATTTTGTTGGAAGTTATACACTTTCAATATGTTTCATACATAGTGTTGGATAGCACTCGACTCTACAACAAACGAGATTTGAGATTTGATTGAAACTAAAAGTTTTATGTTTTTGCAGTCATGTTTGCCGACGAACCTGTGGACTTGTTCCTCTTACCTGGTGTGCATTTCCATCCTGTCTCCCTTTTTTCTTCTGCGCATCGCTGACCATAGGTTGAAAATTGTGTTGATTTGATTTGTTTTGTGATTCTTCTATCTTGCAGGGCTTGCCTTCGACAAATCTGGTAGGCGCTTGGGCCGTGGTGGAGGGT
The DNA here is from genome assembly GCA_903798315.1 of Fraxinus greggii. NCBI lineage: Eukaryota > Viridiplantae > Streptophyta > Magnoliopsida > Lamiales > Oleaceae > Fraxinus > Fraxinus greggii. The sequence continues at coordinate 10,931 of CAIGRK010302539.1, read as the reverse complement.
AGGTTGCAGAATTCTGGGTGTGCAATTTTCATGTAGTTCATTTCTTGTTTCTTTGTTTTTATGTTCAATTTTTTTATTTTTTTGCGGTTTCCTAAATATCAATCTGTTTTTCTATCATGTCCTGATGTTGCAATAAACAAAATAAAGTTATTATGACACCTTCCTCACCGAGTACCAAGAGCTCGCAAAGGATCACAACTGGAAGAGACCTTTATTTGGTAGGTAACTCTGTTGACTTCTGCTAGGGAACATATGTTGCATGTTTTGCTATGCTTAACAGTTACTTTTATAAAAGGTAAGCTAAGACTTACTTCATATAAAAATATGTTTTGTAATGAGAAAGGTAACTGAAAATCATGTTTGGCAAGATAAGTAACTCAAAAGCAATTTTGCCTTATTTTTAAGCATAGTCAAACATGCTCTAAGCCTATGCTTTAATATGATTATAGTGCGTGATTAACAGTTTGCTTCATTGTGCAGTTGCTCTTTCTTATTCGCTGCAGATATTGGATGAAAACACTATACCAATGACCCCAAACGATGTCCTCGTGGATGCTCTTGTGTCATCCTCCGGTGTGATCCCCATTAGTTCAGCTGCACAGGCGATGTATTCCTGATAAAAGGTTACAGGAGCGGTCACCCCTGATGTTTGTCTGAGTTTTTCCCCAGCTGCATTGGACGAGTGTCACCCAAAGATTTCCTTTATGCCACTACGTTCCTTTTCATTTAATAAAGCGGATGATATTGCAGTGTGGTTAGACTGGCTGATATGTATGATGAGTCGTATTGCTTCAAGCCTTTAAGGTTGCATGTATTTGAAACTTGGAAGTGTGTTATTCAAAACTCGCTATAGATTGCTTTGGATTTCTTTGTAGTTCCGCTAATGTAACCGGACAAGCGAAGAAAAAAGATATATGCAGTCGACTCCAAATTTATTGAAGGTTTAGCTTGTTGTAGCCGTTATTTACCTTGCATGTGGAATTTTCATAAACGGTTGGCGTCTCTTCTTTAATATGATTTAGTATCATGTTGAACACTTATTTTATTTGCTCTAGTCTTATATTGTCTATTTCTCAAGGATGACAATGGGGTGGAGTGAGGTTGGGATAAAAAAAAAAAATCTTTATTTATTGTCATGTATAGTTAATTAATTGATTTAATTTTTAAATATAATTTAAATTAAAGATATATTAAAATAAATTATTCGGGAGGGTTTGAAGAATTTAGGATGAGATATTTTTAGTCCCTTTTATTACATAATAGGATGAGACATGCGAGATGAATCGAGGACGTAAATTTTTGCCATACCTTATTCGCTTGTCTTGGCTACCTTAATGAAATGGTCAAAATAAGAAGATTATTCCTTGTATGATATAGGCAGAAACGTAACAACGTGGCTTCCAGCGACGACAAGACGCAAACAACTTTTCAAAAATTTTAAATTTTCAAACCTAACATTTACAATGCAAGAATTTGTTCATATAATACGTAATGTAGGAAAAGTTGTACTATTAATTTTCAACCTATCATTCTAATAACAAATTAGTCATTATTTAAAAACTTAGTACTTTAATCTTTAATTTAACACAATCTATTAAAAATCTTTATCAAACGATCATACCCTCTTTACGTATCTTTATTAAACAATCATGTCATCGTTATGTGGACGTTGTCGATAAATGTACAAAGAAGGCAGTAATATGTTTAAATTCTGTACATAGAGTTCTTTCATTAATTTGGGTTAAATTCATGTTATTTCTATATCTCCCACAAATTATTATTCTTATATATTAGAACAGTTTCATATCAAATTAGAAATTAAATTTATACCAAACGAATCATAATTCTATAGTAATTACATATTTTATTATATTTAAGGATAATTTCATTTGCTTAAACTTTAATGAGGTCACGTTCAAATTTTATCATATTTTTATGCACGTTATTCTGAAATATTTTACAAGTACTGTTAAAGTAATATTTGACCATCTATTTATCTTTTTAATTTAAATATGAGAGAAATACAAATCTCTGAAAATAAATGTTAATTATTATACCTGCACATAAATAGTGGAATACTGACTTGAATATAAGTATTAGAATTACAACTAAATGCATAAATAAAGATGAAATGCAAATACGAGAATGTTAATTAGTTTAAAATTAATATCAATGAATATATACGTGACAATGAATGTTAAATCATTTATATTAAATGAATATAATTTAATTTTCAATTAAGTAACACTGAATACTAATTAGCATATATTGACATGATTATTGAACTACATTCTTGAATGTGAATATTAATTAAATGAATGTGAATATTAATTAATTGAAAATTAATAACATGGATATTGACGTAAATGTGAAATTCTAATTAATATTAATTAAATGAATGTGAATTTTAATTAATTGAAAATTAATAACAGGATGTGTAGATGTGAATGTGGATTTTTATTAATTGACATTTAATTATAATATTTATTATATTTTGTAAATTAAATATATATTGAAAAACGAAAAGTAAGATATTATTGAAATAATTGAATTGTAGTGGGGCTATAATTGTTCAAAAAATGTTTCTCACTGAACGTAATAGTGAACATGTTTGAGCCACAAATAGTATTTTGATAGAGAATGTGTACTTAAAAAATAAGATTTTTTTTTTTTGATTTGCGTATAATATTATTTTGAAAATAATGAAAGCCAAACAAGGGCTTTATTAGTATCATAGATTGCACATTTTATATTGAATAACGCTATCTGACCCCAATGGTGATAGAACACTAGTTTAGATGAACACATTTGATAGGTACAATTAAATAGATGTTTTAAATTTTTATTTAAAAGAACTTATCATTTAATGATATCTAATTACCACCTAAATATTATTACATCTCAGTATTAGAAATTGTACTCGGGGCATGTTGAAAAATTTTCAAATATTAGTAATATTTATTTGGAGAAAATATTTTTAAAAGAAAGCCTTGTATATTGAGCCATTGTATGGTACACATTAAAATTTTCATTTTCATTCTTCTACTCATTTTTAACTACACAATTTTCAATAAAATAATATTTTTCATCACATCAATAACTTTTTCTTCATTTTTAATCACACATTCTCCATTAATTTATCATTTTAAAATATATTCTTCCAAAATAACGTGGTTATAACTGATTTGAAAATGAATATTTCTTTACCAAAATTGTCCTACCCAGAAAGCCTCTCTCTATTTCTCTATCTATATATTTATGTGTACATTTATGTATGTACTCTTTCCCTCTCTAAACGTGGTTGCATCATTGTGTTGCTAACCTACCTCTATCTGGCTACATCTCCCTGTTTTCTTGGTTTTTCGTTCGTTTCTGAGTTGGCTTGTTTTGCTGTTTTATGAAAGTTGGAAAATTTTGCAGTCTGTTGTAATGATCATAGGATTTTGAACTTGAAGCGGGTATTTCTATTTCTTTTTGCCTTTTCTTTAGCTAAAAATTTGATCAAAGATGAGGAGGCCAAAATTGGAATTGTTCTTTTCGCTGAGACGGCAAAGATCAATTCAGATTCTTGTTTTTATTGCATTTCTGTACATGCTCCTAGTGAGTTTTGAAGTCCCCTTTGTGTTAAAAAATGGGTTTGGTTCAGTTACGCAAGAGGGGATTTTAAATAGTAATAATGAGTTTTTGAATTACAAGCCGTTTGTGCTGGAAATTGAGGAAAATTTGGAGGTAAAAGAGGCCCCCATACGCCCACATGATGTTGCTTTTAAGGTTTCTAACCATTCGAAACATGATAGAAGAATCCAAGAGTTTGGTAGAATACCGTTGTCAAGCTTGAATTTCAGTGCTGGCATTGTAAATGCAATCCCGGGAAATGGGATATTAGAGTCAGCGAAAGAGGCCCTTGAGCATGGCGGAAAGGTCTGGCACGACCTTGAACTGGAAAAGACAGGTGACAAAAAGATATGGAAAAATAATAATGGAAGTATTAGTTCTGGTGTGAATAAAAGAGAAAGTAAGGAGTGCCCACATTCATTAGCTATAAGGGGGGATGTGTTTGGGACGAAGGGGAAAGTGATGGTGTTGCCATGTGGTCTAACACTGGGGTCGCATATAACGGTGGTGGGGAAGCCAAGGGTAGCCCACGCAGAGACTGATCCGAAGATTTCACTGTTGAAGAAGGGACTGTACTTGATGGTTTCACAGTTTATGATGGAGTTGCAGGGATTGAGGATAGTGGATGGAGAGGACCCTCCAAGGATCCTGCATTTTAATCCGCGTGTGAAGGGAGATTGGAGTGGGAATCCTGTCATTGAGCAAAACACTTGTTATCGGATGCAGTGGGGGACTGCTCAGCGGTGTGATGGGAGGAAGTCACGGGCCGATGAGGAGACTGGTGAGTAATTAGAATTGCTTTTCTAAAGAGTTGCTTGGTTTCATAAATTGATATGACATTAATTTTCTTTTTATTGGAATGCTACCTTTGTTATATTGAATCTACTAGGTTGAAAAATGGGTATCTGGGGAAGAAATTAGAAACAATAATTATAAGTAATCTGATTAATCAAAGAAAAAAGGTGAAAAGTGACTAGTAATTTAGCTCACTTGACTTGCTTGCCTATAGTAATAGGTCACTTGACTACTTGCCCATGAGTTTATACATTTCGATTGCACAGCGTTTCTCAGTTTATTCATCATAAGGCATTTCTGGAATTTATTCTATTAGATTCAAGTTAGCACGGTGAAAGATGGTTCTCATAGGGGATAATAGATGGTTCTTAATGAAAGAAATTAAGAGGGAAATTGCGTATACAATTTTAAGGCAGGAATTTTTAAATTGAATTTTCATTTTCTCACCTTTAAGTAATTATATGATGCTGAAAGAAAATTATGGCTAAAGTGCATCTTGTCCATGACATCTGTAATATGCCCTTCTGGTGGAAGAACTATAATTTTTTGATATAATATTGATGTTAAGCATTGATATGTAGTTGTTTAAAATATGTGCTCCTCTTGGCCTTGTATCTTCTGTACTTTTTTCTTGTGCACTAACACTCATGGATAATTCATTAAACTTCTGCAGTGGATGGTTTGGTGAAATGTGAAAAGTGGATTAGAGATGATGACGATGGCTCTGAAGAATCAAAGATAACATGGTGGTTAAACCGGTTAATAGGCCGAACGCCGAAGAGGATGGATGTTGATTGGGCATTCCCATTTGCAGAAGACAAGTTATTTGTCCTAACTCTTAGAGCTGGCTTGGAGGGGTACCATGTCAATGTGGACGGAAGACATGTTACCTCATTTCCATATCACCCTGTAAGTTATTTCCCACTATATAATATTTATGGTCTTGCGATATATGGGACTTTGCTCAAGTGTTTATTTAATATTTAGGGATTTACACTTGAAGATGCCACAGGATTATCTTTGAATGGAGACATTGATGTCCACTCTGTTTTTGCTGCTTCCTTGCCCACATCACATCCCAGTTTTGCGCCTCAACGAAATCTTGATTGGTCTAACAGATGGAGGGCTGCTCCTATTCTAGACAGGCCCATTGAACTATTCATTGGCATTCTTTCAGCAGGCAATCACTTTGCTGAACGTATGGCTGCGAGGAAGTCTTGGATGCAGCATGTGCTAATAAAATCATCCAAAACTGTTGCTCGTTTCTTTGTTGCATTGGTAGGTGAACCGATTAATGGAATGTATGATGCAAATGCAACCTCTTTTAATTCTTTTGTTGAAGGCTTTTGAATTTATTTTAAGAATATCTTTGGACAGCATGCAAGAAAGGAAGTGAATGAGGAATTAAAGAAAGAAGCCGACTTTTTTGGAGACATTGTAATAGTACCATACATGGACAACTATGACCTTGTTGTTTTAAAGACAGTTGCCATCTGTGAATATGGGGTGAGTGGTGGAGTCATTGGCAAGTTATGGATTGAAATTAAGTTTGTAGCTCGACTGGTTTAATTTTGTACCTTTGCAGGTCCGAAGAGCCTCTGCAAAGTATATTATGAAAACTGATGATGACACATTTGTCAGAGTAGATTCTGTTCTTATGGAAGTGAAGAAAATACCTGAGAACAAGAGCTTGTACATTGGGAATATGAATTACTACCACAAGCCCATGCGAAGTGGTAAATGGGCAGTGACATATGAGGTACTATTACAACATTTTTCTTCTCCATCTTCATAGTTGATTTCCTTTGTTCTGTTTGTTGGTATATGACTTATGTGCCCGTGGTCAATGCCATCTCAATTTAGGGGACAAATTTGTTACTCGAGCAGTATAACGTGTCAACTAAGGACAAATTTGTTACTCGAGCAGTATAACGTGTTCCATTAGTTGACCTAGTGGTGGTATTGAATCCAGTTTTAATACATTTAGTAAAGGGCCAGTTGCCTACAAAGTTATCTGTATATCTCTCATATTATCGAAGTCCACTTGAAGCCATTTGCACAATTAATGGCATAGAGTAGACTTGTGTGCATCTTGCGTAGTTAACAAAACCACGAAGTGAAGTGTAGCCTCCAGGACACAGGCAGAACTACTGGGAAAGATTTTTCATTTTCTCCCTATTTTATTCAAGTGGGTTTTTGGCACTGTTTTATAATGAAGTGATAGTTAAAATCAGATCAGTTTTCTGTTCATTTTCTCCCTATTTTATGCAAGTCTGGGGATTTTTGCACTGTTTTGTTATGAAATGATTGTTAAAATCAGATCAGTTTTGTGTAGCATTAGATGCCTTATATCTGCATCATTCGAGTAAGTTTTTTGGGATGTTTATTTGAACTTTTTCATTGGACGCCATTGAAAAACCTATTTTGACTCTTAACTGGTTTCCCGGAGCCTAAATGGAAACTTGGGATATTATTAAGAAATGGAGTAGACAGTATGACTGCTGTATTTAGGAGCAAAAGGTTGTCCCTGGAACCCCTTTTTCTTTGTTGCTAGTTTGACTGTTGAAGAAGCTTGTTAGAACATCTCCAAGACTCAAAATACAAGATGCTTTCTATTTTAAAGAATTGATATTTAAAAATAGGTTCCAAGGGAATCTTTATTCTACTTTTTAAAATAGAGAACGAGTTTTGGACAGCTAAATTCACTCTTTATTTTTACTTTATAATGATTGTATTTAATAAATTACAAATTTCAATAGTCTATTTATTAAATTGTTCAAATTATATTTGAATTGATTGATCGTTGACATAAAAAAAAAAAATTTATGTTGAATAAAAGATTAGGAGAAATAAATAAAGCTAAAATAGAGAACATTGTTGAAGTTTATAAAATATTTTATTCTCCAAATTTAAAGATACTCTCTATTAAGACGCTCTTCATAACTAAAATTTTCTCTTGGAGATGCTCTTATTTGTTAATCCAAACTTGGAGAAACTCTTTGGACTGAATTCTTTTGATGTCAGCGACACATTAAGATCATGTTTGGTTGCGCCTAAAGAAAGAAGTAAAGTCAAGTCATTTTGGCCAAATATGCTTGAGCTTTTTTAGTACTTTTTTTTTCGACGTGCGCTCTAAACTTGAAATAACATTCTTTATGTTCTTTGCGGTGGTCTAGGAATGGCCAGAGGAAGTCTATCCGCCCTATGCGAACGGGCCAGGATACATTATTTCATCGGACATTGCAAACTTTATTGTTTCCGACTTCGAGAAGCATAAGCTACGGGTAAATTCCATAATCTGCAGTTGGTTGATCATTTAAAGGTTTATAACACGCAAAATATAACAAAGTTGTTGATCTGCAGTTGTTCAAAATGGAGGACGTGAGTATGGGAATGTGGGTCGAGAAATTCAATGATTCACGAGCAGTTGAGTACGTACATAGCTTGAAGTTCTGCCAGTTTGGGTGCATAGAAGATTATTATACGGCTCACTACCAATCTCCGAGGCAGATGATTTGTATGTGGAACAAATTGCAACAGCAAGGAAGGCCTTTATGTTGCAACATGAGATGACACACTTCCAACTCTGTGTTAGGAAGTAGGACGAACAAATTTTGCAGTAAGCGTTAAATAATCGAAAGTACTTATATGAGGTGCACAAAATATAATATGTTAGAAACTCTTTTTTAGATATGGTTTTGGTTATTTTCCTATTTTTTATAAATATGATTATATTTATATTTTCCTTTTCCTTTTTATTTTTCATAAATTTAGCCTCATATTTGGTTTAGATAAAAATTAAATTTTTGGTATGCAATGTACGGTTGAAAAGTTGTGGGTTCCATAAAATATGTGGTTAAAATTAATCATTGACTCTGTTTTAAATTATAATCGAAATTTTTAGTTGAATCACACTTGAACTTAACGTGACGTCTTTGAAAAGTTGTGGGTTCCATGAAATGTGTAATTAAAATTAATTATTGATTTTGTTTTAAATTACATTCCACTTTTTTAGCTTAATACATCACTGTGGCACAATTAAAGTTTCATTAAAATGTATAATTAAAATTAATATTGACTTTATTTTAAATTATAATCCAATTTTTTAGTTGCCACAGTGATGTATTCAAACACGCATTATTTGTTGCCAATTAGACACGTGACAACCATTTTCATTGGTCAAACTGATCTATATAAAACTAATAACGAATTGTGACAATGCCTAATATAGTTATCAAAATATTGAACTACATTGTTACTAAATTTTTTAAAGAAACTTTTATGAAGTCAAAATCGAAATTGCTTCGAACTCTTATTACGGAAACGTTGTCCCATTATCACGTAGGGCTCTTATATAATAACGATAACATTTTTATATTTTCGATTCTTGACGGTAATGAGTGATCCCGTATTATTTTTTTATTTCGCGTGAAAATTGCTAACAATTAAAAGATGGTTCAGACGATTGTGTAAAGAACAAACATCTTAAGACAAAGTCCCAACAAGGGGTATTTTATTTATGTAGAGTACAATTTACAAGAAGCGAAATGTCTCCAGGGGCAAAAGCACACAAAATAATTGAAAGTTTGACGAAAAAGTAAATAAATTGAAATTACATGTTCTATGTTTGAGAGTTGATTTGATCGGGGCTTTCTTCTATGCTCTTCAATCTCTTTTATACTCTCTCTACGGTTTCTTCCTTGTAAAACTGCTTGAGAACTGCTCGTTGCCCTATAACTACACACGTTCTCCATCGTGGATGACTGGATAAGAAACTACCATTTTAATTGTTGTCATTACTCACATTATCTAACCGCTTGCAACTAAGATTCTCGGGTCGTGGAAAGTGATATTATTCCCCCTTCACCGTCTTGATAACCGTAATGACAAAACGCTATATTCGTCCAAGTTTTGGCGTTTCGTGAATCTGGGCGACAATGAGTTCGCCCAGATCTTGGGCATTTCGTAGGCATGGCGATGATAGGCCTCCTCACCTAATTTCGTCTTGGATCATTTACATGGTTTTATTCGGATCCAACTTTCGAATCTCCTAATTGGACTTCTCTCTGGACCATTTAATTGGACTTCATTTTTGTGTGTCAACACCTTTATATAATTTTATCTATGGATTCAATATGCATCTTCCTATTGAAATTATAACTTAATATTTGAAGTCAAAGCCAAACTCTTTATCATAAGAAGTCTAGCAAGTGAGACTCAAGAAAATGTAACAAGAATATATATTAAAAATTGCACATTTGTTGTCACAGAGAATGAGATTAGAGTAAAAATATAACATTCCATTCTGACAAAGCTCGAGATGACATATTTGCACTACGAATATATTATTATAGATAACGTTGAAAATTCTATCGTTGTTGATCAAGAATATCGTCCATGGAAACAGTGCAATTTATTTTATTTTATTTTATTTTATTTTATTTATGTACATTCTCCACCTCTTATCATGATCAGTAATATGACCATATAAAAATATTAACACAACAGCAAAACTCGTCGCAATGTCATTAGCATGCAATTAGATTGTACCTTGCGACAATATAAGATTAAGAGCTTCCTATTCCGATAATAAAGAAAATGAAATCAAGCGTGTGTATGCAAAAACAACCTGTTGCCTGTTATGCGTTATTAATATATGATGGAACGTTGTAAAAAAAGAAAAAGTTTGATCAATGGAAATAAATGAGGGTACCGTAAGTGCTATACCACATGTCCAATCAAGTTTGGATATAAACACTTTTAATATATAATTGATGCATATTTATGACAATATCTATAATTTAATTGAATTAATATTCTAATAAATTAAATAATAGAATCCGTAGAATTATGATTATGAGATTCAACTTTGGACATGAACACTTTAAATATATATAATTGATGTATATTTATGGCAATATCTATTATTTAATTGAATTAATATTCTAATAAATTAAATAATAGAATCCGTAGAATTGTGATTATGAGATACAAATTACATATAATTGAATATTAAATTATCTGTGGTCGTAAATAATAACGAGAAACGAATATCGTTATTATAGATAGACCATCAAGTGTGATATTTCTTACTTATGAAATTAGTAGCCGATCTCACGAGTTAAAGTGCGGTGACACTTAAATGAATACGTGGATATTTTTTTATAGAACAAAATATTAGAAATCCATTAGGGAGATTCCATGTGGATAACTATTTGAGTGTGATTAATCTATAACGTTCGGTAGTGGAATTTGTCATTTGACTTGAGGTCATCATAGTGCGTTATATGAAAACAGTCATACTTTGATGATATTGTATGTTGTTCTGCCAAGGGTCGTTAATACTACATCATTAGGGTATGTCAAGAATCATATGAAGGTTGTGAATTATCAATAGATGATTTGTCACTCTTAGATAGTAAGGATTATGATGTACATTTCATCCAGTTAAGTTGATAATGAAATCCTTGGCCAAGGTGAACTCATAAGTCGAAAAAGAATTTTCGACTTACATTGACTTA
>CAIGRK010302489.1:0-10533 GCA_903798315.1 Fraxinus greggii | reverse complement strand
TTTTGCAAATATAGTTAGTAAGGGAAAAATAGTAAGTTTACAAAGACTATTCTTCTCCTGGCAGCATTCTGGTACATTTCTTCTGGTAGTGTAGCATGACCCAGATAGAATTGATACGAATTAGGGTTTAAATTTCGTATCTTTGAATCTAAGTCGTGTTATCAGAGATGTTATACTATAAATTAGAAATAATTACGTCTGGGTCCCTAATGTTGCAGCATACTCAATTTTCGTTATTAAGTTATTTATTTTGTCAATAATATTACTTAAAATTAATAAATTTCACTTCTTTTTGTCAACGTCACTTTCGCTATATTAGCACAGGCAAAAGGATACTACTCATTTCAAGAATTTATTGTAAAAATGTGGTAAAATTTTATGTTGGTATTCTATCTTTGTGGTAACTTAATGTTCAGAATCTCAATTATTTTTGAGTATGTAAAGGCTCAAGCGGATCAATGATTAGATTTTAATTCAAGGTTTTGGAATTCTCATATTAGGATCAAGGCATAATTCGGAAGCGAACGTCTAGATAACAGGGCGCATTTGGAACACTTTGATTTAATAAATTTTCTTAATTGTATTTTTATATTTTTTCTTTACAACTACTACTTCCATTTGCTGTATTCATTACGACAATGGAAGGATATTATGCGTTTTTTTGAATTCACAAACAATTTATCTGTGTTCTTCATTTGTTTTATCATTATCACTGCATAACATTTCAATTTTAAAGATTGCTAGTCCTTATGATTTTTGTCTACATAATTTTTGAAAATTCAAGATTTTGTTGAAAAGATGATTGTGCTTTATTTTTTGCCTAAGCAAATTAGGAAATGTAAATCATCAACCCTAATGGTGCTTACGAAAATTGGATACAAAATTGAATGGTTGAATTACTTGAATAGCACGACCTGAAAAGGTATAGATTAAGGACCAATTAATGTAAAGGTGATAAGTAGGAGACCAATGGAGCAATTTTTCCTAAATCCTTTGGTCGCTTCAGTAGGAAATAAGAGATATGTTAGAACCTTTTAGTGAATGTTTGGTTGAATTACAAAAATTGATTAAAATTTAAGCCCTATTTGATAATCATTATTTTTAAAAAAATATATTTTGAATAGGGATTTTTAGTAGAATGTGTGGTTAAAAAAAGTGAAAATTTTTAAATTTACGCGCAGAATATTTTATTTTTTAAATATGTAGGTAAAAATGAATATATAGAAATATGAGTTTGAAAATAATGGTTGACAAATATGAACTAAGTTAAAATTAACAATTAATTTTATAATAATGTTATTCATAGTAAAGACTACTTATAGTGTTATTTGATGTATGAGACAAAAAAAAACTATCACATTAATGCATCAAATAATAAACTGTCATATATATATCATATATGACGACTACCGATAGTTTTTACTATAAATAACATTACTCTTAATTTAATCATACATAACTTTTTAATCATACATTCCATCAACTTTTATCGAAATATACTAAAATTAGATTTTTATATAAATCAAACAGAGACTTAGTTGCTTGGGCATCACCATCTTAGGTTATTGCGGGATTTAACTCAACACTACTATAATATGAGATGCATAAAAATACGTATTATTCCATAAATTGTTGGAATTGGTTAAGTATTAAACTATGGAAAAGTGATTTTCGTGTCAATTTCGACCAAATATTTAGATTTGATCCGATAGTCAAATTATGAAAATAAATAGATTAACTTGTTCTACTCATCGAGTAGATTGTCGTAGTATATTTGGAATCTCAAAGCTAATTTCAAATGAATGAGAAATTACGGTCCAAAATTGAAAAAAAAAATAGAGGAAAACTCGCTCGAAAATTGTCTAACTCCGCAACTTGTCTAGCGCTCGAACGACAGTCGAGCGACATAGTCTCTGTTTCTGAAGCTCGAGCGACGCAAGAGTGATAACAAAAACTACGACCCTTGGTAAAGGTTGTTGAGTTTTGAGGTGTGTCTTTTCACTCACAACATCTCCTTATCTATATATAAGACCCTTGAGACGTTCATTACTTCATCACAATGATATGCAATCGTAGCGTAACATTAAATTCATCTTTTCCTACCCAAAACTCTACATAAAAATCCGTTTTCCATTTCATTCTACAAAAATCCAATCTTCGGTTCAGTGTTATTGTGTTTTGGAGTGCTACAAATACAAGGATATAGTTTTTGTATTTTGGGAGTTGATTGCCATCATCCGTAGGCACTGTTGCGTGGCAAAATCCATTTAAGGACAAAGAATTCAACTCTTGCCTGGACTTTGCAATCATTTCACTTGGCATTACTTTGGCATTCTTTTTCTTTGGTGTTTTATTACTCATTTTTTTGTCGTTACTCTGTTCATTTTTTAGTAAGGTTGGTAAGTTTGATTTTTGGTTGAAAGTCATCACTCAAATCCATTATCTTATCAACAATCTTAAATCGATTTTGTTTGAGAGAGAACTTTATTCTTTAATTATATTCGGTTAAACTGATTTCACTTCAATTTAGTTCCTCTACTCCTTCTCGAATTTTGATTTTTTGTTTATATTCTATTTTGTGTAAACAAAAATGAATACTTTAACAATATCGATACCTTTTCAAATGATACTTTGAATATGGGAATTTCGAAAGGAGTTTTACCTAACTTGGTTCCTACCGATGTAATTCTTCTGTTCTCGGTTGCCCATCCTACCGTTCATACAAATTCCGTTCTACATGGAGAGAACCAGGAGAAGTTCTGTGGGGTTGAGTTCAAGAGATGGCAAGAGAAAATGTTGTTATATCTCACAACTCTAAATTTCGCAAAATTTTTGAAGAAAGATGATCCGTCATGCAAGAAAGAGAAAATAATAGAGCATCACATTCAACCTTCTTATGCAAAAACTACATACTGAATGGTTTGGACAAAACATTATATAATATGTATAGTTCCAATAAATATACAAAGGAAGTATGGAAATCCTTGGAAAAGAAATATAAGACTGAAGACGCCGGAACTACAAAGTTCATCATGGAAAAATTCTTAAATTACAAAATAGTAGATTTAAAGACGGTCATAAATCAAGTACAAGAATTACAGGTTATTCTCCATTACATTCACGTCGAGAATATGTCTCTAAGTGAATCATTTCAAGTGGCTACAATTATCGATAAACTTCCACTCATATAGAAAGACTTCAAGAACTATCTCAAGTATAAGCGCGATAAGATGAATGTTGAAGAACTCATTGTCCGGTTGAGAATTGAAGAAGATAACGAAAATTTGAACAAGTGTGTTGGGAGTCATATACCACAAGTTAAGGCTAATGTGGTGGAATCAAATAGTAAGAGCGGGAAAAGAAAGCATTTCGTCAAACCCTCCAAGAAGAATGTAAAGAAATTTAAGGGTAATTGCTATAATTGTAGAAACGCTGAACATCACTCGGTTGATTGTCATAAACCTAAGAAGCAAGCTTAAGTAAATATCATCGAGTCTGATGTAATATCTGATGGTATATCATATATAAATTTGTTGAACGTTATTTCAGAATGCGACAATGTTGGAAATCCCAACTGATGGTGGGTGGATACGAATGTTACCTGTCATATTTGTGTCGACAAAGGCATGTCTCTTCCTACACCCCAACCGATGGTGAGAAGTTGTTCATGGAAAACTCTTCAAGTTCAAAAGTGAAAGGACGAGACAAGGCAATTTTGAAGATGACAGACAACAAGGAATTTTGCCTTAACAACGTTCTTCATGTGCCGAATATTTCCAAGAACTTAGTGTCAGGATCTTTGTTAAGTAAAAATGGTTTTAAATTAATCTTTGTATATGATAAGTTTATACTTACCAAGAATAATTTGTATTTAGACAAAGACTATAGAAAAGTGATTTTCGTGTCAATTTCGACCAGATATTCAGACTTGATGCGATAGTCAAATTATGAAAATAAATAGATGAAATTTTTCTACTTGTCGAGTAGATCGTCGTTATATATTTGAAATATCAAAACTAATTCCACATTAATGAGAAATTGTTGTCCAAAATTGGAAGAAAAAAGGAAAACTAGCTGAAAAATTGTCCAACTCCACCGCTAATGCTCGAACGACAGGCGAGCGACAGTCTCTATTTCTGACACTCGAACGACACAAGGGCAACAGACAAGCGACAACAAAAATTGCGACTATCGACAAATATTGTTGAGTTTTGAGTTGTATCTTTTCACTCACAACCTCTCCTCCTCTATAAATAAGACCAAACATCCATTATTTCATCACAATGATATACAATCATTGCATAACAATAAATTCATTTTTTTCTAGCCAAAACTCTACATAAAAATCAGTTTTTCATTTCATTATAGGAATACATAAAACTAATCTTCGGTTCGTTGTTCTTGTATTTTGAAGTGCCACAAGCACAAGGAAATAGTCGTTATCTCACAATAGTTCAACTCTTACCTCGACTTTGTATCCATTTCACTTTTGCGTTACCTTACATTCTTTTTCTTTGGTGTTTTATTACTCATTTTCTTGCCGTTACTTTATTCAATTTTTGGTAAAGTTGATAAGTTTGATTTTTGGTTTAAAGTCCTTGCTCAAATCCATTATCTTATCGACATAAATAAATATCATGCATATCTAGAAATCATCGACTTATATCATGTATACATTTATCGACTTATATCATGTATACATTTGGGTGCTCATCGAGAATCTTATCCAAAATTCAAATGCAAAAGCAAAGTAGCAAAAAATAATTGCACATCTGACATCCACGGGGACCTATTTTAAGATCTGCTTATCCATTAATCAGCAAAGATCAATATGCTGAAAAGAGACGTGTAAGTTCTGTCTATGAAGGCTAATCGAATATGCAGTTCAACTAGAAAACAATCTCTATATGGGCGAGAAAATTTCCAGAATGGGTCCTAACTGGAAACGTATATTGCAATTGGTAGAAATTGCTAAAACTACGCCTGAATTCTGGAAGAGACTCCCACAGCACTTTCCATTCGTGTATACCAATCCCCAATGCGTGAATGTTCAACCATATCTTGACCCGACTTAAGGTGGCGAATTGGTCTCAAAACGCCAAAGACAGCAAGATCGGCTAAATTAGGCTTCGCACCACCTGTTGATATGACGATAAAATAGAGATAAATGGTGATGCTACTGAAGTTGATCGTCCATGTTAGCTAATAAACATACTGCAAAAAGAGGAATTAAACAAACCTAGAAAATCTCGGCCCTTGAGCGCATCTACCCATGTTTCTGCAGCTTCATATAGAGCTGCACGCTCGTCCGTAATATTATACTTTTTCTTCAATTTCTTAGATACAAAATACATCGCCACGGCTCCAGCATACTTGGCTGTTAATCTCTCAGCGAAGCTGAAATTCCCTGCAATAGTCCAAAATTACAACACTTTAATATGAGGAAAATTAATATGATAGGGGATAGAGGGGGAGGCAAAGCTTGTGGAAGCTGTACAGGATCAAAGTTATTCTACCAAGCATCCAAACTAAGCCTTGAGCATTCGTTAATGGTAGTAATTTGAAGCAATCCACCTGATGACAGACTGACTTAAAATTCGATTGCATGATAAGAGCATCTCCAAGAGACTATAAATACAAGATGCTCTCTATTGAGCTATTGTTTATAAACAAGTTGAAAGAGACTAATTTAGAGAGTCAAACACACTATTCTTACTTTATAATCATTACATTTAGTAAGTTACGGATTTCAGTACTCTACTCCTTAAATTATTCGAATCATATTTGAATTGACTGACCATTAATATATAAAAAAAAATGTTAAATATAATATAAGGAAAAATCAATAAATGCTTTTTGAAAAAAACAAAATGAAGAACCAGAATTAAGGGCAATGTTGGAGTGGGTAAAATATTTCTCTCTAAATTTAAAAATGCCCTCCATTATACATAAATGCTCTCTATAAAAGAAATCCCATATAAACCAATTTGTTGAAGACGAATATTGATGTCAACAATCAAGCCACCTCCTCCTCGATCCTCTCTCTATAAGCATATTACAGTGGACAAGCTGACAAGGAGATGACATGTTAGCTTTAAAAGATGATCCTGCTATATTTAAGCTAGGTAGCTAACAGAAAACACCACCATGAATGAGGAAAATGAGGTCATAGCCCATAGTTCAGGAAAACAAATCCCATTGGAAAAAATCCTGGACTAGAATGAGCTAGAAAACAACAAAAGAGTTGTGCATTAATTAGTCACAAAAAAGGAAATATTCCTTATCTGTTTTACATGGTCAACTTGCTCTTTTTGAACAGTTCCTCAACAGAGTGGATATAAAGGAAGATAGTACCTAAATACCTGGCACAAGCATGATGGTGAAATGGAAAACAACCCTTGATAAGTCTAATATTGGCCACCAAAAGTAGCTTTTGGACGTGATTATTATGAGCTTGATGCTTAATTATACTTGTTCATTGATTATTTTAGTAGAAAATTCGATATTGGACGAAAATAGATGAAAATGAAAAATAATTGATCAAAAAGGAGTAAAGTTATACATATTTTAACGGCTCATTCTAAACAAAGAGAGGAAACAAGGACCAATTTGCACAAGTAAAGGTATAATTTTCCACAATTTGAAATATTCTAATTTGACTAAAACAATGGTTCCCTATCATCTTGGGACTCTTTATCTTAGACATAAATTGGGTCTCTAAATAAAAATCTTGCATTCAATTAAAAGAGGAGATTAGATACAATCTTGAGAAAAAAAATTACACGTCCAAATACATTAAAGCCTCAAAATTTGCATCTCAATTTGGGATTTGAATGTTGAAGAATACAAGTGACCAAAGATAAACAAGCTTTGAAGAGGAGATTGATGATCCATTGTCGAGTATTGGGTGTTAAAAAAAAAACAATTGATAGGATTCTTTTTTCTTTTATTGTATTGAACCCGGTGACTTTTTATCCTTTTATTTTTTAATTCCACAATTATGAGTCAACAAATAATTGGGTGTCAGGATGAACGATGTAGATTGAGCTTAATTTTTATTTAATTTCAAATATTTCATGCAATGTGATTGTGCGTTGATTACTTATTGTGTTTTAATTGCATTCAATTGCTTGATCGCCAATTGCTTGATTTAAGGACAATATTAAGATCGAGATGAGATTATGTACATAGTTTGTACAATAAGTGACATAAGTTTTATAAGAGATCAAGAGATGATTATAGCTTATGCAATCATGACAAAATTCCTATAACTTAATGCATTCGCATGTATATGAATTTACATAGAGATAAAATAAATTCGAGAACGTGATTAGGGTTAGTTTTATTCGAGAGAGATTACTAACTAAAAGTGGTTAATTCAATTGTTAATACATATGAAAAGGGGGCTGAATTAAATAACCTAGGTGATATCGAAATTTCTAACCACTTAATCCCAAAAGTTCTCCACAAATTAGGTTAGTTAGGTTAATTTAGCTTTGGATAAATTAGTTATAAATAATCACTTGGTTTCATAATAGGTCACCATATTAATTTAGATTGAAACTAAATTAGAATAAAAATTGATAGTAAGTACTTAGTCAATCGAACTCATGATTCACTTTGTTATTTGTCCCAATCAGTACACTTACAGAATCACGCGATCAACCCCCAACATGAAAATATAACTAGTTACTAAAGTACTAAATGAAAATTATTAAAAATGCACTCCTCGGAGATAGAGGAGTCCGTACAAGAAGGGAAATGAGCAAAACAACAAAAAACACTAATAGTCCTAGTACGTCCCCTCTCTCTGCACCTTTCACTTACATTGTTCTATAAATGCATAAATTTTACTGCAACTACCAGAAAAAAATAATTAGCCGACTTTGCCTAGGGGTTTAATATTTTATAGCCAAAAAAATCCCTTTAATCATGTGAAGAGCTAAAACTGGTCCGTTATTATCTTACAAGTAGCCTGGATACTAGCAACAACCAACGGGGTTTCTTCGCTTCTTTTCGGGAATTACTTCTTTGTGTATTTCTAGAAAAGTGAATCAGTGTATGTGTGTGTCTGAGTCTGTATCTATATCCGTACGCACCCCTCACATCGTTGCAGTAATTGACGGTCTAACACTGGGTTTTGAATTATATTACACAAGAGGAACTTGCATGCAGCATTACTAGCATCGTAATGACATTAACACGTACCATGACTGGTTATATAGTCGAATGACTCGAGGGCCTCAGAGCTACTCCGATATATATTGGGCGACAAGATGTGTACCAAGTGGTTGTCCACCCACCTGAAATAATGAGAGTAGACATTACAATCATGGGTGCATGCACCACAAGTTACAAGTACATCATGGCGAGTGAACCCTCAAGATGCAAAAGCAGCAGATCACACATGAAGTTAAAATTAATAAATACGAAGAACAGTGTAGAAGATGAAAAGTGGAGACGCTTTCTATCTCCATCAAATATAATTCGAAAGCTAGTTAGGGTGGGGAGAATTGTAGAACATTAAGATAACATCATAACGAAATATGACGATGCCCACTAGGGAACAGTTTATGATAACAGGGTTGACAAGAAAAATACTAAATGTAATTTTATTGCAGAGGGGCTTTAACCAACTGTTTAATGTAGATCAATCTGAACAGAATTCACATAAAGTGACTGCAATTCATGAAAAGAAAAAGTTCTACAATAGTAACATAACAAGAACAAAATAACTCGTACCGACGCCACTTCTTCTCTCCATCATCTTCTGGGACAGAATCAGCAGAAACACTAGGACGGATCTTTTTGGTCAATTTATCGATTATAACTACATACAGAATGCATGAAGGAAGTTATTAAGTCGTATCTAATCTAAAAACCAAAAAAGACTAAATAATATGCTAGACATCATTATCTTTATAAGTATCTATTTATATACATCTCTGAGCTTTCAGGAAATATTAAAAAGACGGTCAACTGTAAACTACTGAAGACCTGAAGAATCCACCATTTGTTCACCATCAACCATCAATATAGGTACTTTCTTGTAATCAGACCATTTGATTTCCTTTTTGCTGATGGGGTTAACCTCCACAACTTTGTAGGGAATGTCATAATAATCCAAGACCGCTGCGGGAAGAAAACCAATGTTGAAAAAATAAGTGTCAGCATTCCGCAAGATCAAAATCTAGTATGACAGATATACAACCATCTAAATTATAGGATATCCACTCAACACCTCACAATGCCAGAGATTAAATATGTGACATTATATTTTTTTCACTTAGAATTCTTGTCCCCTCCTGGTAATGGGCCTAAATTCACCTAATTAAGATTAATGCCCCCAACTTTGAGTTCTTAATTGGCACTGAGCATAGATAAACCACTGTGAGTCTGTGACCACAATTTGATTTATTTTGGGATAAAGCACATATGAATAGTAAAACACTTGAGGAGAAATTATAGTTGGATCGCTCAAAATATGCAAAAAGTAGCAAAAAGATCCCAAATTTCTCTTTTCTCAAATCTAAGTCATAGACCTTTTAAATTTGTAGCATACAGGACCTTGTAGCCTTTTGAAATTCACGTGACTCGCATGGCACGTACATAATAGCTTAAATTCTCTTTTATGTACATAGAATATCCTACTTTTGGGGGGGAAAGGAAAGTTTCGCTTCTGTACATCAAGGATTACAAATTGAAGGTAAATTGAACAAAAGAAATGAAAGTTACAAATGAAATTCCATTGCTATGGCAGTGTGTGGGTATTGGGTAGTTTTATCGATGATAGGTCGTCTAATAAGATACCAACTATTAGACAGTAAACTTCAAAACTATGCCTTAAAAACTTTCTTAGAAAAATTCAAAAACTCAAACCTCACAATCTCAATACCATTCCAGTTGAAATTGCCTTCGTGTAAACAACTTTATCGTCACAATGTAATGCCAATTGAAAACGAACAAATTGAATACGAATAAATTTTTTACAGTAAATAGTAGTCTTCATAAAAACAAAAACATCCTTTAGAATTTTGATGCGCTATTATCCAAAATCCCGGTAATTAAAAAACAATTACTTCAATGTACATTTTGTATCGAAAATCAATAGCAATAAACTAAAAAAATTACCTTTAACCTTGTTACAGAATGGGCAAGCTTCATACTGATAAAGAACAACCTCGTCGGGGCGGAATTTCGCAAGCACAGGTTCCTTAGCATGGACCTCTTCCGCCAGGGTCGTAGCCGCAAATGAGAATAACATGGTCCCTGCAATGGCGCGAGCTACCGCGCCAGATGACTGGTCGGCGAGCTTGTTAGACAATAAACTATGTGTCCTCGACGAGAAGTTTAGGCTTTTCGTGCTAAATAGAGCCGTATGGAAGAGCCGGGGAAAGTGATTGGGAGTGTGGTTCCCGGCAACCTCCGGCAAGGTGGAGACGCCACCCACGGCGCGGTATATGGCGGCCATACCAATGATCCTCCTCATTTTTTCCTGGATCGATCTGAGATCGGATCTTTTACAAACTCGGA